>APFE030236108.1:40385-84029 GCA_000404065.3 Pinus taeda
CCATCATCAGTCGTTTCTCAGAACATCCTGGCACATCCTCAACTCGATCAAGAATCCATCTCCATACAAGTGTAAGCCATGCTTAGGTCCATGAAGTAGTCCTCATCTCATTTGTAACGTGTTGTCCATGATGTCTGGTACTAATGTGCTGCATGAAATCAGTCATATCCACCCCAACATCATCATCCATATGTGTGCCTCCTCAATATGAAGAGACCATCTCATCAACTTCGACTCTCATTGTCTCACATCCAGGTCCATGAAAAAACCTCCATCATATCTGCAATGTGCCATCCCTCAAGTCTGCCATAGAAACAAGTACACACTTGTCTCATTTATCCATGTGCTACCCATGATCATAGATCAATCAGCTCCCATGTGTCAAAAGTGGTTAAGTCTCGGCTCAACTCATGCCCAAGTATTGCCACCAAGGCATCATCATCATTGTAACTCCATCACTCCAAAGTATTTGATATCGATCCTCTACATCAAGTCACTCTTTCAAGCTATTCCCATACATGTACTTGAAAGTATGCACCCCATCCTGCATCAAAGTCCCTGACCTCAGGTCCTCAATGCATCAGATCCTCTAAGTCCACCATATATGAAGTCCCTAAAAGTCACATTCTCATGTCATCATGAACTCCATGAGTCATCTCCAACCAACATCTCAGCAAGCATACAAGTCTCGACGCAAAGGTCTCTGCAAGATGCCTCAGCTTCCCATGTAGTAGGAATGCTCCATAGTCTGCTCACAATCCCATCCATGTCCATGGCCTTGTTGT
Source organism: Pinus taeda (assembly GCA_000404065.3). NCBI lineage: Eukaryota > Viridiplantae > Streptophyta > Pinopsida > Pinales > Pinaceae > Pinus > Pinus taeda. The sequence goes on from APFE030236108.1 coordinate 41,171, forward strand.
ACAAAAGTGCACAACCTCTCCATCGGCTCATAAGCAAAACATCTCCATGTCACATTAACAAATCCACCTGCACAACATCCCTGCCTTGGCACTCCTCATTGGATGCCCATAAGTGACACCTCTACAAGTGCTCCTGCATAATGTTCTTGCATAAGACTGCCATGCTCCATGTCTCCAACCTGATGTCCATGATTAAGTTTCCTATGTATCCCAACCAAGTAGACCCATCACAACAATCGGTCATCCTCATCCAAGTCTGCAATCTTCGGTTTAGTGAACTCGGTCACCCAACCATATCATCATCATCACGAGTTCCTTCCATCATAACTCCCCCACTAAAGGTTCCACCAAGACTTACTCTTGGTCTCAGCCATGAAGTCCACCCAAGTATCATCATACTCAAGAGTGTGCTCTCCAATCTGTCCATGAGTCATGCCAGGCACTTAGCCAATTCTTCATGTGGCTAAAGCATGACCCAATCCTCCACAACGATCATCATGTTCCTCCCTTGTCACGGGCCTTTGTACCTTCTACCATAAGGTCACAAACAACCCCAACAAGTCCTACAACAATCAACAATCCTTGCTTCTCCATACATGGTCTCATCATAGTCAACCATGGCAAGATGCTCCCTTGCATCGGCAAACTGATTTTTTCCTTCCCTGCATATGGTTCATCTACCAAATGCTCAAGTGAAACACAAGTATCAATACTTACTTCATCATCATCATGAGGGTCCTCCATGTGAGTATCATCATCCATCCATGTCTGCAAACGGCACGATCCTGGTCCAACTTGATCAATCTCAAGTTCATCTTCCATCGTTGTCATGTCTGCAACATCCTTAATCATCACGACTTCCTCTTCCTTGTCAGCACAATCTGCAACTTCATCTTGCTCCATTGTCCAACCAAGTTGAAGAAGTTCATTTTCAACATTCTTTTCCAAGACTTCAAGCTTCTCTCGAATCCGGGTATTCTCTTCTTTCATTCGCTTCAACCTGTATAAGGTAAGCAAGATCTTCCCTTTGCATTCTTCCAAACCTGCCATGTCTTGTCGTCCAACTTGGCCCAAGAACAAAGCTTCACTTCTACTAAACCTGTTTCACCATTCACCAGCTTCACCAAGATCCCTCCAACCATGAATCAGCGCTTGTTCCACCTGTATGTGAAATCAGCTTCCTTCACCTACAAGTACCTGCTTCCACTGTCACTTCGTCATGAGCAACCTTGCTCTGATACCAACTGTCACGCCCCCACACCTGTGGTAGTCTTTCAACCACTTATTGCGAGGTGTCGCATTACCAATTGTTTTCTTTTCACCAATACTTACGATTGTAGACTACGCCTAACATTCCACTTTTCCTACTTAGTTTGTGTTTCGCAACCAAGTATTATTAATGTGTTCCTTTATATCAATGAATACCCATATACATTCATTATCAACATCATTATACAAGAGAAATGCACAACAGTATAAAGAGAGGGGCAACTCCCTGCAATATGAGTCTGCCCGAATCAATATATACAATCTTCACTTTTACATTGTACAAGTTAAATCTTTGGAAACCCCAAATTTACACTTAGCCAATTTTCACAACTTCGGCAAACTCGGTTGCCCAGCTCGTCGGCACCTTCGCACGATCGCCACATGACTCACCAACCCTTCATTTACTTTGTCGCAAGATTGTGTTGTTTGCCCAACTTGGGCGCGCCTCCAAGTCGCCACACATGGGCGCCTTTGCCCGAGACACACCTCCATTCACAATCTCAACACTTCACCAAGTCACACCGTGCACACTTGCACAACGGGCGGGCGCTCACCCGAGTCACCCAAGAACCTGTGCCAAGTCGTTGCACAAACCGGGCGCCCACCAACGTTTCATCATTGAACGCTCCTTCGCACAATCGGGCACCACACACCCGTGCACGCATCAACTGACCGTTGGGGGGCCACACACTCGTGCACGCCCTCACCCAACCGTTGGGCGCTCCTGCCCGCGCCTTTCACTCACAACCGAGTCAAACGAGTCTCTTCGTGCAGCCCTACCCAAGAATGGGCACATCTCAATCTGCGCCTTTTCTCCTTAGCTTTGCGCACTTTAGACTTGCGCCTTACTCCTTTGAACGAAGATGTTGAGCGATGATCAAATGTGTTGAAATACCATCCAATGCATCTCCATATATACCAAGGGTAAGGCGAAGTCTACGCTGCCCAGATGACTTGCCCAATGCCCTCACTTCATTGCAAAGCTTCCAAACATCATGTCGGCCCCTGGTCAAATGTTGGTTGGCCTCCATATGTTTAACACCATGCCATCACGCATATATACATGCTCGCCCTACTCTTCCTTATGCGCATTATCTCCATCGCATAACTAAGGGAGCTCGCACTTCAACCGAACTGCAGTCGCACTTCAACTGAATGCTTGTTCAAGCCTCATCCGCGGTCGCACTTCACCCGGTGGGCGATTCAAGGACCACAGGTCCTTACACTTGGGGTTCATATATCATAGAAAGAATTTGGGAAAAAAGGCCCACGCCACGCCTTCGATCTCGGAGACCTTGAGCCCATAGATGGATATATAAATCACGAGATTCACGGTAGAGACAACATAGACCTCACTGTATAGAACGCAGGCCAAGAGTGATGCCAAGATGAGGACCAAGGATTGAAAAACACCGGATGCCTTAAGGGAAACAACTAGGAAATAACAAAAGGGATTGGGATCCGTAGCAATGATGATGACTGCAATTTGCGTCGCAACCCAATAAGAGATTAGACATGACTCACGATTTCATTAAGTCCACATGGTCGGGTACCATTCAGCTCACGTCTTCAATGAATTCTCAGGTACCATACATGCTAAGTATCTTTGGTAGGTGGGCGAGAAAATAAATTTGGTGCAGAATAGACACTAATGACGTTTTGGGAAAAATATCAACGGTCAAAAATACGTTTTCCACCTTTCCAACCACGTCAAGAGAAAACAGTTCCAACCATGTCAAGAGAAACTCTCTTTAAAAATTTCCAAACTTCAAATACGGTCATTTTGCCTGTCAAATTCCATCCGTGGGAAGGCAAGATAATGAATGGCGGGAAAGATTGGAGCCGGTGGGCATGAGTCCTGCTGTCTGCTATTTATCCTATTTAACTATTGGGATAACGCTTTGTGACATGAGTGGATGTCAATTTTTTAATCAATCACATAAATAAAGACTACTGCTTAACTATTTTCGCATCACATCACGTGCCGGGTTAAACACTTGACGGCTATTTCGTTCGACACAGATCTGACGTACAAAATTATTTTTTCTTAACCAGTTAAAAGAGAAACAATGGTTTAAACTTTAAACGTCTAAATCATCTAGCTTGGTGCCATTTGGCTTACGTTAATACTTACATCCATTTCTTTTAAAAATCCACAAAAATTATTCGGAAACGAATTAAGAAACTCCAAGTGGCGAAAAAAATAACACATCACTTGTCCGGATTCCTAATGCAAGTTGATTTTCCAAGAGAGACAATGATAATTGTGATTGCAATTATGCCTCTCGATTATAGTTTCCTACTTTCTATGGTGCGTTGAATTTCACAAACTACTTTGCCTTGGAAATAAATATTTCTTAAAAAACCAATTGATACATGATGGAGTATATTTTATATTAAAGCTTCCCTTGGACCGGATATGGTAGTGAATATTCGTGCCGGGCAAAACATGAAAGTTGTCATCCGAAACCATAGGGCACTTCGTTTTACTTACAACCTCCAACAAAAGGTTTATGGTTTAGGGTGTGCCTCACATAAAAGTAGAAAGCCCTTAAAAGCTCGAACGTTAATGCCGACCATGTGTAGGTTTGGTTTCTATTCAGCATGTTCATGTATTTTCCAGAAATTGTATTACTTTTATATAATGAAAGTATGACGTGTTTTTTCACTTGCAAAAAAGATTTGGTTTCTATTCAATGCTTTTCGTTTAAGGCAAATGTGGTCTGAATCCTCGGGTTTCTTAAGAGATTCTATGCGTTTGAAGGGGCCTCGGCGCATATTTAGAGTTTCAATGATTCGTTTATTTGAAGCAAACATTCTCCTAGCTGTGTTGGCCGATTTCTGCTGGAGCGACGAGAATACAACTCACACGTATTTTATGGTGTGTTATTAGAGTAAGTGAAGGTGATGAGTCACTTACAACTACTGTATATGTCATAAGATGTGGCAAGGGCTAACCAGTCTGCCATAGGGTGGTATATGCAGGCTGTATAACAATATAACACACTGCCTTGGTGGCTACATAAATTGAAAATAAAGGAAGTGTGTTATATTGTTGTACAGCCTGATTGTACTAGGGCATTTAATGCCCTATAGCAGGCTGGTTAGCCCTTGCCATAAGATGCAACATTCAAATGGATGCCTATCATGACGTGTATACATCTAAGCATGTATATATTCGAGATTATACACCATTGACTTTAACAATGGTGTATACTTCTTGCTACTTGAAATTAATTGCAATGTTAGATACTTCTTGCTGCTTGAAATTAAATATGCAGAACTTCCAAATAAATTACAGTTATAATTGCATCATTTCCTCTCAAACAAATGTGTACCACCATCACCCTTAATTCATTTAAAAGATAAAAATACTAAAGTATAGTTGTAATCTCTTTTTTAATTTTCAATGAAGGCTTTGGATCGTGATGGACATGGTAGTATAGGAGTGGGCACGAGAAGAGAAAGAAGTGATTTGCCTTTTTAATGGGTCAAGTCTAGGCGACTTAATGGGGCTTATGAGACATGCATTGGATGCAATTAAAAGGAAGTATCTCCATTTTCAAAACACATATCAAAACAAAATTTGAAATCAACTAGGCTAAATGTTCAAGGAATTCTCACGGCTTTCAACCGGGACAAATTGAGACAATTGCTCTATATGTTTGATAGTGATGTTGTATTATTTTTTCTTTATATGCAAATGTCATTTTGTTATCATTAGTGGTTTTCAATTTAAATCTAAATTTAAACTAACTCATGGATTAATAGTATAGTTATTTTTCTAAGCCCATAAGCTCTTGTAGATGGTCCTATAGTTTCTATATTGTCTGGATTCTTGCCAGGAAGAACAAGTGCCAAATGTCTACAACATTTTACCAAACAAGGAAGCAAAACGATGTCGAAAAGAGTGTTCTCTAATTACAATGGAGACCTCAAACAATATTATTGAAAACAAGGAGGAACCGTACAAGGATAGAGAAAAATTAATACTGCAAGAAAAACAAAATGGCAATGCTACCATCATGAAATCTTCTCCAAGAGAAGGAGCTTCACTATAGGGAATTTGCAATGATGTTTTTTTCAGAGAAGTGCTTTTTTGGATAAGTGGATTGTCATGGCGAAAGAAACCACTCCCAATGATGTGGTTGATGATGTGAGAGAGAGTTATTCATATTATGACCCATTTTTTTTCTCAAACCCTGGACTGTAGATTTCAAGAAGTATTTCAAAATCCTATCAACTGAAGTAAAATAATTGACCATATCAAATTCCAAAATATTTTCCATAAATGCAATCTAGATAAAGATAACCATTCTCAAGAGGACTCATTTTGTCTCACATTGAACCATCTTGACACATGGTGATGTTTACAAAAGGTATACTAGTCACAGGATTTGGAGCCCTTTCAATAACAATAATGGTGAGCAAAGTATTTCGTAAGAGGTTTCCTATACCTTTAATTCCTATAAGAAAGCAAGATGTTGCATTGTTTGTGTGTGACGGTGATCTAGTGTATGCACTCACTCAATGCCTTGTAACAGAAAAATGCAACATTCAACACCATTATGTACAATGTGTGGATGCTTGATTTAAGAGACTACAACATTCTATGGAAGAAAATCCCTTTGTTGCCAAACATGGGGTTGCATATCTATGTTTGTGCTTGTTTGTGTGAGAGCTATGTATGGTAGCGAAAAAGCATCCATTTCAGAGAGGCTAAAGGCTGGATACTCAAAGGAAGGGAAGAAAACATAATTTTTTTTTTAATAGAATTGGGAACATGTTAATGTTAACATTCAACCTCATAAGAACTTCAATTGTGAACTTTAATGTTGGCATCATCCGGTAAGAACTAGAGGTATCACGAACCAGTGGACAATAAAATGGAAGGTAAAAGTTAGAAACTAAAAAATGAAACCCTCGTCAAGGAATCAAATGCAACGTACACTGGTAAGAGATTTAATGTAAATACCTATAAAATCCTGTAGGAACTAGACTACAATACCTGTGTAGATAACATAGAAGAATAAGGTTATCAAATGTTAAAAAAAAACACCAATTGCAAAATTTCTAGCAGAGAACGGAAAGAAATCCTTTGTAGAATTCAAGGAAAGTTTTTAGAAAATAAAATTAATTGTAATCTTGGCAAACCATGGAAGATAGTCTCGTACAAACTCAAAGAAGAAACAACAATGTTGTCTACAACTTAGAAGAAGACCACAAAAAGGAATGAGAACAAACCCTGGCAGAGCATGGTTTCCTTCATATGTCTTGTGGAAAGTTCAGGAAGAGGGAAAGAATTTGACATATGACATATTAAATCAATGACAAGAAGTCATTTGTAGATTTCAAAAAAAGTTTTCAAAAAAAATAAAAAAAAATTACTTGTAATCTTGGTGAACCATGGAAGATAGTCCCGTAAGAACTAGAGGTATCATGAACCAGGGTATAGTGGAATGGAAGGTAGAAATTAGAAACTAAAAAATGAAACCCTTGTCTAGAAACCAAATGCAACCGACACTGGTAAGAGATTTAATGTAAATACATGTAAAAGGCCACAGGAACCAAACCACAATACTGTTGTCCCTATTTATTGCATCGCTCAGATTGGATCTTCAACTTGTCCTGACGATGAACCACACTGGTTGGTTCAAAACGCGTCGACAAATGATTTTTTATGTGATTTTGCCGAAATTTCTCTAAACAAGGATAAGGTTATCAAATGTTTTGAAAAAAAAATACACCGGTTGCAAAATTTCTAGCATAAGACGAAAAGAAACATAAACGACTACCAAGCAACAAATGACTTCCAAGAAAGAAGAACTCCAACTCAAGCTTAAAAAGAACATGCCATAAGAAACAACAATGTTATCTACAATTTTGAAGAAGGCCACAAAAAGGTACGAAAACAAACCCTAGCAGAGCATGGTATCCTTTGTATGTCTTGTGGAAGGTTCAGGAAAGAGGACGAGAATTTGACATATGACATATTAAACCATCAACCAAAAACACTTTGAACATTTAACACAGAATAAACAACACAAAATCACACAAGGTGGCACAGGAGGGGACTTCTTCTCAAAGGGAATGCCTTATGGCATAAAAATTGAGCATACATTTTTTATCATTTAAAAAATTGAAATTAAAATGAATTATTTTCTATTTTTATTTTATTATTGAATATTTTTTATAATTACTATATTTTTTATATATATTAAAATAGATTTATGTTGTTTATTATATTATTAAATATTTTTTTTTTATTATTATGTTTTTATGTTTAATTAATATAATTAAGTTTTTTCATAAATTTTAATTTTTTAAAATTAATGTCACATAATGTTACATAACTAATTTATATTGAGTTTTAGAGTATATTTCACATTTTTATATGTAATAATTGAACAATATTACCAAATATATTTAGACTCATTCATACCCTATTAGAATCAAAACATAATAGGATTGTTTGCTACCTTAGAGAGAATTACATAAATAACTACCTTCCCCTATTTATTTCAGGGAATGACATAAATCCACCAATGACATGGATGTGCATAATACAAACATGGATCCATATTAATCCCTAAATCTATCATTTATCAAGAGGGATCAAATCCCTTGATGTTTAAACTTTCCCTCAACTTTTTTCAATTTAAAAAAGTTTTCACCTCTAGGGACTTAATCCGTTCTACACATGATAGTTATGGAGTTAAGATGGATCTATGTTGGTTATATTTATCATATTAGTAATATATATATATAATATATACTTATTTATTTTTATATATATATAATATATGGATATATATCTATGTCAATTCCATAGAAGGAATTGCAACTCTCACTTATACTTAATAGTACATCATTGAAATGTTTTGTATGTGCATTCCTGCATGCATGTCATATGTCAACTCCATATTGAGTGCAAAATGAATTAACATCTACATCATATGGAGCAACACCTCATTGAAATGTTTTAACCATAAGGATTTTTTTACTTTCATTATATATATGAAGTTCATATTGAAATAAGTTGCTTTATGTGGACAAATTTTTCTTAACTTTTAATCACTCTTTCTTCATATATAAATTTGTTATGAGATTATTTTAGTTAATATGGGCATCAAATATATTATTTATTGTTGACATTGAAATATTTTTTGTTGTTAACCTTTTGTTATAAATATATATTTTTAAATGCCATAGGTCAACTCCATGCCAAGCACCAAAGAAATTACACATTTCCTTCACCTTGGGTTGTATAAAGAAACTTTCATCACAGTTAATGACATCATTTTAGTACCCATTTCTATATAATAATCTTGTTAATAACTAGGATAACTATAAAAACACACAAAATAGTGTTTTATAACATGCTTGAAAATAAGGATATGACCAAGCAACACCATATCAATGTGTGCTACATTTTATCACAAGAATTGGTTCATGATTCTCTCAGTTGATCTCATTGTGTTTTATGATGACAATTCCATGCTATATCACGTTTAATATTTCCTCATTCTACATTGCTAATCACCAATGCTTTCACTCAAAACCTTACACCATGACAACTTGATGCACTTCCTCAATGCTTAGTTCATGGACCTCTCTACATAATTCCTAGCAATGTTATGTTATATATTAATTTAATTTTCATCAAACATTGCTCACCAACCCTCCTTTGCAACCATGGCCCTAATTTCTATTGTATTTATGATCAATTATCCAAGAAAAATAAAATCAAATGTAATATTCCTAGTTGTGTACACTTGTGGTAGGTAGGCCAGGAATGACATAATGAAACCTATATAACATGTTCATGATATAAGTGAGAACATAATAGATTGGACTTAATGATAAAATAACATATTCCACATTAATAGGCATTGATTTAGAATTTATACACCAACTCTAAGAAACACCATCTTTCCATTATTGTCACCACCATTAGACGTTGATGAACTATTGAATATATAAAAATATTTTATGAGTATAGAGGTATGTGATTGAACATGTTTATATTATGGTATGAACAATATATTTTTTTTCTCTGCAAATACTAACTTCTATTAACTGAAACACAAAACATTTTTACATATGTGCAAGGCATTACAACACTCGACAAACCAGAGCTGCCCCATTACAGACATAAGCTGGGGCAAGCAGTTACAAAGTCCATGATACCAGAAAGCATACATAGAGAGGAACATGCATCGGCAAGAAGAAAATCTGATCCGGTCCAAAAACACAAAAAACCATGCGACTCAGCTAAAACAGAGTTATCATAATCCCATCTGGGAGCTACAGACCAGTAAGACAAATGCACAAAAAAACTGACCATAATTCTGAGCCCTGAGCCGAAACAAGAGAGACTGTCCTAGGAGTTGCTACTTCTCTTTTGTTGGGTCATTATCTTTCTTCTCATCCTGAGCAGTGTCTCCATCCTTAAGACCTTCATTGCCGCTCAAATCGCTGTCAGGAATGGTGATGGCATGTTCTGCTTCGCCATGAATTTTATCCTTAGCAACAGGCACTATGTCGTCCAGAGAAGGGAGATTTTGAGAAAAGCCTCCTGTTCATCCTTTTCTCTGACCCAATTTTCCTTGTTGTCGCTGTCCGAGGAATTGTCACTTCCAGGAGAGGGATCAGGGGCAATGCAAGTCAAGGGGGTGACAAGGTTTTCCTCCTCCGAGAGAATAAGGGTGATGTGAGCAGTTACTAGGGGCATGTGCAGGTTACTCTGGAACTTAAAGTGCATTGTTTGAAAAGCACTATTGGGCCTGGGTTTCCGACCAGAGCTAGCAGACGGCCCAGCGTCATGAGCGGGGGAGGGACTAAGTGGTTCCGCCGCGGTTTCCAGGGCAAAACCAGCTGGATGATGCAGTCGGTTGTCACGGAGTCCCCCAGAACGTTGCCTTTTGCTGGAGCAAACCATTATGCTAGAACGAAGGTAGTTCTCTATAGGATTATGTGCAGTATGACTACTAGAACAAAGACAGGTGAAGCCAAAGGTATGCTTAACAAGGCTATCGACTAACAAGACCGAGGTATCGACCAACACCTCTGAGCTATCGACCAAGACAACCACGAAGATAACCGACATAAACAGAGTGCATAAATTCAGAACAGGGAAAGAATTACCCTTGAGAGAAATGTATGTGAGCTTGCGGCGATGCCTCAAAATTACTCCATCATCCACCGCTTCCGTCAACCTTACAGGATTGCCGCACCTCAGAGCACATAGCAGGGTGAGAAAGCCGTGGATCGACATGGTTATAACAGGAAGAATGTTGCATCGAACGATGCAGTGCATAAATGCAAATCCCCTTCCCAATCTTGCCTTAATTAGCATCCTGCGCTCGCCTGAGTTAACATCCCGGGAGGCCACGCTGCTCTGCAGCTGGCAGTACTGGTTACTAACTGTTTGCATGGAGAGTTGTGCGGACGTAATTGCCACCCGGATTTGGGAATGGTATGAACAATATTACAATATATCTGAAATTAATTAAAATAAATATTGATCTGTAATTTTATCTCTATCATGCGTGGTAAGTGGGGGCATAGACCATGAAATTGAATGAAACAAAGTAGGTGGCTCTGCTAGAGAGTCATGGATTGCTGCAAACAATGATGAACATGATCTAGAGGTATTGCAAGGCTTAACCAACCTAGAAAATGTTGGAATAAGGAATTACTAAGGGGAGGTGAATAAGTAATTAGTGAGGTTTTTTAATTTTAAGATCAATCCTTAATTTCCTTTCACTCTCGACAATTACTTATGTGAGCATTCTCAATACAGTACATAGGCAAGAATGTAAACCATTTGCATGAGCACATAACCCATTAATTAAGCAACATGCACATATTGACATAGGTATTTTAAAGTGGAAAACCAAAGGGAGAAGACCACCAATCTATTTGTTATTATGATGCAATTTAAGCTCCTACTTAATTACATCAAGTTATTTGTGAGCACCGACTCATAGGAGACGCCAAATCCCTTTAAGATAGTACGCCACTACACGCCAAGAGGCACCAAACTCTTATGAACGCAGGGCACCACCTGCTCTAGCCAATTATTGCACTTTTCATACAACTTTCAAACCGTGAAAATAGAGGCTTATACAAATGCATAAAAATATAAAACTTGGTAAGCTATTCCACACAACACCTCCTCTATTCATTACAATCCTTCTTTGCACTGCACACTTCACTGCTTAATCAACTATGGTCCAGACCCTCAATTGATCTATATAATAATCAATTCTCGGCCACAATCAACCTTCTACTCACACTTGGTTACTTACAACGCTTCACCCTCTTCAATCTGCACATAATACTTCTTCACACTAGAATCAATGATTTATGAGCCTTTTTATTCACCACAAACAAAGTGCACAACTCTCCTGGTCATCTTGTCAACCACCACATTCAATTCATATTGTGCCACACTGGTCTTCAATTAAAAGCCTACATATGGAACTGATTCACTCAATCTATGGAACATGTATGGTCTCCATTCTCGTGCTCCATTTGAATACTTAGCCTCTGCAGTTGAATTAATTATGTGATTTACCTTCAGAGTGTTCTTCCATACTCAGAATTAACTCTCAGTCGAAATGTGTATGGGAAACATTATCACTCTAATATGTACAACTTCTTAGCCACTGCAATTTTATTAATTCAAGGATTGGGAACTTGAGCATTATTTTCATTTAATTTTTCATGTCTTGTAAGGAATACTAGGGATTGTGAAATCTTCTTGAACTAGGAATTTTAACTTAACTCTACAATTTGTGGTCCTTTTGGCCCATAAGACCAAGTGTTATAACCACAACCTTTAACTCCTATGTGAACCCTTCTACTTTAAGCCCTAAGGGCTTATCTTCCTATGTGCCCTTGGTCATAGGGTACCCACAAAACCAAGTCCCGATGCTAAACATTGATGCCCAACGTCTTTATCCTTGCCAAATTCCTTCGTTAGAATTTCAAAGGAAAAAAAAACTGATTCAAGCTTTTACTGTACACTACTCTCCACTATTTTGTTGTTGCCATATTTCCTGATGCTTCCATCCTAGGCGTTCACCTGTGCATCCCTCTAAACCTTCTGAGGTCACCCTGTCAGATGACATCATGCTCATGCCTGCCTTGCTGTCAGAGAAAAGCTGTTTATTGTTTGTCCTGAGAAAACTTCCCATTCTGCCACCCCTTTGCATGGTTTGTGATTTTAGGGCAGGCAGTGTTAGAACCAACCTCCATCATCGATCTTGCGATTGATAGTTTTTCCAAATTTCTTTGTGCCACCCCTCTACACTTTAACTTATGAGCAAAAAACCCTGTCACAATTACACCAATGCCTTGGTGGGAACATGTTGCAAAAGATCTTCCCATGATCTTGCCTATCATTTAAACAGGCACCTCCACTGACTATTTTGCCATGTTTGGCAATGTTGCCAACCTTAAACTTTCTCCTAAGCGTCCTCCAACCATTAGTTCTTCCCTTTTGACTTTGAGGGTCCTAACTTTGACTGGCAATAACTTTCGATCCATGAGGCCATTTGTGGACTTCAATATACCATTGGAAATATCTTTCTTATCACTATCCAATTATGCCACATATAAGATAATTTGAGCTAGTCCCCTGAGGTATAATTACCTTCAAATCATGGGAATATTTTAGCTTCTTACCTCATCCTGCTACTATGATGGTTCTGATCATGCTCATCAATGCTAGATTGACAACAATGCTAATAGACTAAATGCCACCAGCCATTCAGAAAAAGTCAACTACCCAACAATCCCCCCCTTTAGCATTGATGGAAACATCCCAAGCTCCCCCTGAAACCAAGCACGGGTTTCTCCATCTTTTTAGTTCCCTTGGAATCAATAAAATTCTCCCCCTTTGACATCAATGGCAAAGGATGCACCTAAAAACTCCTCCTGAAATTTTGCAGCCTACTATTCAATTGATTCCACAAGCTGAGTAGCTGCCAATGCTCATTGTGATTAAGTTATTTGGATGGAGGAGAGACAAATTATATTTGTTGCATAAGATATTCAAAGGGTTCTTGTTCTAGTGGCTTAGTGAAATTATCTGCAAGCTACTCATTAGTGGCCACATATTCAAGTCGAACAATATTAGCAACAACTTGTTCTCTTAAGAAATGAAACTTGATGGTAATGTGCTTGGTCTTTGAGTGTATGTGAGGATTTCTAGAGATGTTGATAGCCTAATATTGTTACACATTATTGGAATTGAATCAATCACATTTACCTTGATGTTCTTTAAGGTTTTCTTCATCCACATAATTTGTGTGCAACAGGTGTCAACAATAATGGATTTCGGTTCATCTGTTGATAATGAGATTGAGTCTTTTTTTACCGACATAAGACACTAAACAATCTCCTAGAAAGAATGTTGCTCCAAAATTTCTTTTCCTATCATCAAGACTGCCTTCCCAATTAGCATCAATATAAGTCTTTAACTTAAAATCTCTTCATCTGGCATACCATGGTCCATAGTTTTTTTTGCCTTGTAAGTATTTGAAAATCCTTTTTACAGTAATGACATGGCTTTCATGGGGGTAGGATTGAAATATAGCAACCAAACCTACTACTTGCATGATGTCTGGTCTTGAGACTGTGAGGTACATCAGGATTCCAATCATTGATATATAGATTGCATGATTTATGAGAGTTGCCTCATCTTCTTTACATAACTTACAACCAGTAACCATGGGGGTTCTAATTGTCTTGCATTCTTCCACTTTGAATTTCTTGAGTGTTTCTCTCAAATACTTGTATTGGGAGATTAATCTAAAATTGTATTAAGTGATTCTTCCTCTTTTCCAATATCAAATAAAGAACAACTTAGGACCTTGTCAACACTTTGCAAGGTTAAAAATGGGTCTTGAAACAACAGGTTTATTCAATGTCTCTTCAAACATGAATTAGTCTTCATATGTAACTAAACATAATGAATGTAACACACAATCCATGAAGGCACAACGAAGAGAAAGACAAATGTGTGTTCACGGAGTTCACCCCTCTTAGGCTACATCTTTGAGCCTCTCAACATGATTAGACCACTCATATATTCAATATCAATGAAGTACATAAATATTTATTGTAGGTAAATAAGTGGCTATTACCCCTACAAGATAATGCTCTCCTACAAAGAACTCCCACAACAACAACAACTCAAAACATCTCCTTCAAATATGATATACTTCAACTGAAATGTGTTAAAAACATCATGTGTGTGCTTCAATTCCACATTGAAACATATAATCAAAACATCATGACAAGAGAAGTTGAGTCTGGGTTGAACCCTATTGTTTAAATTCATTGTAGTAGCTTTCTGGAAGTGAGAATACCCCTACAAGGTCTTCTCCATGCCAAAAAAGCTTCCTAGGACTGCTTCCAAACCCTAAATGCTCCATACACCATTAGTATCAAACCTATAAAAATACTCTGTAGACGTGCTCAAATAAGAAATTAGAGGTTACCAATGGATTTAGAACATCCAAAAATCCCTAAGAAGCCTCTTTTTGAGCTCAATTTGGATAAAAACTCCACAAGTTATGAGCTTCCAAGCTCTGTCATGAACTTTTAACAACCTCACTTGAGAGCCCTATACTCGAAACTAGAGCAAAAATATGGCTTACAATTTTGCCTGGTGGGTGAAATTGTCGGACAATTAAAATTTTCATTAACCCCCGAATTCTAAAAAATTGGGTTGTATGGGGGGACATGAGCCTAGGGGTTGGGGCTAACCGCTCGCCCCCATCAGCTGGGCCCCCAACTGGCTTGGCACCTAGGTGCATTGGTGATGCATGTGATTGGTCTTGGTGTCGAAAATTGCATGTGCTCCAACTATCAGAGGTGGTGGTCATGTGAGGGTCTATGTGACCTAGGGCTAGCCCCCAACATAGGGTCAAGTGACTTGGGGTTGGTCCCCTCCATTCTCCGTCGACGGTTTCATTATGATTACACGATGTAGGGTTGTGACCACGGGGTTGGGGCTAAGCCCTGGACCATGGACCCACCCCTTGGTTTTGATGGTGCGAGGACCAGAGTTGGGCCTTAGCCCCATCCCCAACTCCAAAACCATTTGCGTTATCATTTAAATTAAGGTGAGACCATATGGGGTAAGGAACATAGGTGTAGAGTGATGGTAGAGATTTTTTCTGCTTGGTGCTTGGTCTGTGATTCGAATCCTTTGGGGTGCTTCAGCCCCCATAAAAATTTTTAACACACCAGTAGGAGGCCATGTGGCAGTCAGCAATTGGCCCACGTGGCTCTCCCTTATTGGTCCACCCAAATACACAATTAGCCACCAATATAATAAATAATTTGAACCCATGAAATTCCAAGATTTTTTTGACCAATCTGGAGAGGCCAAGTGGCAGCTTGCCACTAGCCTAAAAATGCACAATCAACCTATCACCTACAAATTTTTTTACGTGTTTTGGAAAACAGTCAGCGAACGATAACTTGACCTCCCAGTGTCAGATTAAGGTGAAAATAATGTGTTTGGATTGAGAATGATGGGAACTTATATTTGGCGCAAGTCTCAACAAGTTATGGGCACTTTCATTTTTGAGCATAAATTTGATCACACCACCCCACTAGGAACTTTTAGACTCCAAAAGTTTACTTCCCTAGTCAATATAAAGAGGCCAAAAGTCAAAAATACCCATAAACTCAATCCAAACTGTAAATTTTCAATTGGATCCCTTCAAGCCCCAATCAAGGCACTTCACTTATCATCCTCATGAAGACCTATTTTCTTGTTAAGAATTGAGTCAATATTCTTATCACTGTTGCAGGAAATAAATATCGATAAGTGGAATCTAGACATTCTTTTTAAGCTCATCTTTTCACGGCTTCAAAAACAATTCATCTTGAAGTTTAAACAATTCAAGACATCTTGACTTCATCTTGGAAGTCGATAACAAAATAAATTTTCTTTAATATCTTCAAGCTGAACTTATACATGAAAAGTACACTACTACAAAATTT
Organism: Pinus taeda; assembly: GCA_000404065.3. Lineage (NCBI taxonomy): Eukaryota > Viridiplantae > Streptophyta > Pinopsida > Pinales > Pinaceae > Pinus > Pinus taeda. The sequence goes on from APFE030236108.1 coordinate 57,470, forward strand.
TCCATGCTATGATTGACCTTGTCTACAATGCATAGTCATATTATACAATCTTAAGAACAAATATTCAATTCACACAAGTTTCAAATCGAATACTTGTATCAGTCAACATATGACAATTTGTAGACAACTTTGAACAACAATTTTGTACATCACAAACATCCTTGAACTTGTGGATTTATAACAAGTCAATACATACATCAATGAAAACATATACTTGTTTAACATAGTGACAATAATGTTCACTTTACAAAGGTACCTAAACAGGTAATGACAACAAGTATTTACAAAAAAATTCAAAACAACTTTACAATAAGTGTACCCAAACTTTGCCTATCCTAGGCTTATGGGTTCTCTTCTTGCATCTTCTTGTCTTGAAGGTCACTTTGGATTGTGTAGAGTACTCTTTGACGCCTTTTATTTTCCTTGCATTATGCAGCATAATCTCTTTACCTTTCTTTAAACGAAGTTCTGGATGCAACTTCTAACATCGTTGAGTGTCATGTACGTGCACTTTGCAATGAGCATAGAAAATATTCTTCTTGTTTTTGACATAGAAGTTTGCTCATGTAAAAGAAATTCATTATGCTTTATGCCAAAAATTTGGTTCGTTCAGTTAACCATTATCATAAGTTGTTCGCATATAGCCACGCAATGGTCAAAAGCATCACAAAATGTACAAGGGTATTGATTCCACAAGTATTCAAAATTTCCATGCATTAGAAAACGCTCTTGAGAGTTATACTTGTCTCTAGAGTTGCAGCTTCGATGGTGGTCACAAAGTGGTGGCATCTCATGCTCAGATGTTTTATGTACCTCAGGCTATTTGGAGCATTCTCGAAACTCCTTTCAACTGTATCCCAATCCATGGTACTTTGGTATTTCCTCATCCATAATCAAACTGGTAATACTTTGACCATTTTTTCCAGGACCTCCACCTTCATATCCCATCTTGGAAAGAAACTTCATACCTATACCCTTGGTATGTTTCTCGAACGTTATGAAAGATTTTTTATGCATGAAATCAGAATGAGTGGAATTTGAGATACTAATTACCTCTTTAAGCTTGTCATGCATTCTTTCATCTTTTGATGATGAGGATGATGGCCAACTTGTAGATAACTCTGGCCATCCACTCTTATCCACTAGCATATGGTGTGCTTCTTGAATATGTTTGCAAAAAGTACATGTAACATCTTCCCCATATGGTCCAAAACCACTATGTGAACCATGACCACACACTGGCCTCATACTGCAAGTTTCCCTTACTGGTGCAGGAGTAGAGATTTATGCAACTTTCTCGCCAAGAACTTGATGCAATACAAAGTGCATGTTTCTCTTCTCCTCTTTAGTTATCTCCAACATCCTTCTCAATTCTCTGTTCTCCATCCGAAGAGCCAAATTCTGCTCCTCTAGCTCTTAGAGATTCTTTTTTCTTCCCATCTTCCAACTTGGTCAATCTGTGCTCTGATACCAAATTGATCTAAAATTGGATCATGTGATTTCTTCCTCTTTTCGAAAATCAAGTAAAACAAAACTTAGGACCATGTCAACACTTTGCAAGGTTAAAAATGGGTCTTGAAAGAATAGGTTTATTCAATAGCTCTTCAAACATGAATTAGTCTTCATATGTAACTGAACATAATGAACATAACACACATAATCCATGAAGGCATAAAGAAGAGAAAGACAAAGGTTTGTTGATGGAGTTCACCCCTCTTGGGCTACATCTCTGGGCCTGTCAACATGACTAGACCACTCACATATTCAGTATCGATGAAGTACATAAACATTTGCTGCAGGTAAATAAGTGGCTATTACCCCTACAAAGTAATGTTCTCCTACAAAAAACACTCACAACAATGGAAAATCGAAACATCTCCTTCAAAGATGACATAATTCAACTGAAATGAGTTAAAAACATCATGTGCATGCTTCATTCGACATTGAAACATATAATCAAAACTTCATTATAAGAGAATTTGAACCTAGACTAAACCCTATTAGTTACAGGTGCTGTAGTAGGTTTCTAGAAGTGTGAATACACCTATAAGTTCTTCTTCATGCCTAAAACCTTCCCATAACTTCTTCCAAACCCTGACTAATCCATACATGTTTAATATAAAACCTATAAAAAGACCCTATAGATGTGCTCAAATAAGAAATTAGAGATTACCAATGGATTCAGAATATCCAAAAACCCCTAAGAAGCCTCTTTCTGAGCTTAATTTGGATAAAAAATCAAAACATTATGAGCCTTCAAGCTCTCTCATGAACATTTTTGTTAACCATCCTACAATTCGACCTAAACCTGGCTTGAGCACCCAAACCCAAAATTGGTGCACAAATATGGCCTACAATCCTACTCGATGGATGAAATTATCAGACAGTTAAAATATCCATTAACACCCGAATTCTGAAAATTGTGGTCATATGGGGGCCACGTGCCTAGGGGATGGGGCTAACTTCCCTCCCCCATTGGTCGGGCCCCCAACTGGCTTAGATCCTAGGTGCATTGGTGGTGCATGTGACTGGTCTTGGTGTAGAAAATTATGCGCGCACCAAAGGTCAGAGGTGGTGGTCATGTGAGGGTCTTTGTGACCCGGAGCTAACCTCCAATGCTGTGTTCCTCGGGCTTGCCCCCTTCACTCCCTGCTTGTGGTTATATGAAGGGTCAAGTGACTTGGGGCTGGCCCCCTCCATTATCCACCAACAGTGGCATTGTGAGTTCATGGTGTAGGCCTGTGACCATGGGTCTAGGGCTAAGCCTCGACCCATGGTCTAGCCCCTTGGTTTTGAGGGTAAGGGGACTAAGGCTAGGGCTTAGCCCCAACCCCAACTCCAAAACCATTTGTGCTATCATTTAAATTAACGTTGAGACCATATGGGGTAAGTAACATAGGTGTAGTGCGATGGTAGAGCTTATTTTTCTTGGTGCTTGGTCCATGGTTTGAATCTTATGGATTGCTTCGGCCACCATACAAACTTTTAACACACCAACAGGAGGCCATGTGGCAGTCAACAATTCGCCCACATGGCTCTCCCCCATTGGTTCACCCAAATACATAATCAGCCACCAATATAATAAAAAATGTGAACCCATGAAATTCCAATATTTTTTTGACCAATTTGGAGAGGCCAAGTGGTAGCTTACCACTAGCCCAAAAATGCACAATTAGCCTATCACTTGCAATTTTTTTTACATGTTTGGGAGAACGGTCAGCGGATGATAACTTGAGTTCCTGGTGTCAGATTGAGGTGAAACAGATGTCGTTGGATTCAAAACGAAGGTCACTTTGGTTTGGCGCTAGTTTCAATAAGTTTTGGGCACTTTCATTTTTGAGCAAAAATTTGATCACCTAATCAGAGATGAAGATTCCATCCTTTCATTGAGGAATCTGCAGGCCCATAAAGAAGGATAGTTCTCCTATCATTGACATCTCATATTCTTTCTCTATATAATTTGCAAATTGGTGCCCCAACTGCTCCAAGTCGCTGCCAAAGATTATGTCATCTACATAAACCACCACTATCAACAAGTGATCATCTTCAGATTTTATAAACATATTTCTATTTGCAGTGCTTATAATGTTTTTCTTTTTGGGTCTTGGAATAATCTCCCAAGTGTCATTCTTTTCAGTTTGATCCAATTCTTCATTCATTGCCTTCATCTGTGATTTATCTTCACTTGCCTAATTGATATTATTAAGCTCAATTTGAGACAACAAATAAAGATTTGTGTAGCTTGAGCTTCCAAGGAGTCTCCTCCTGGTTTGAACACCAAGTCTTTGATCACCAATAATTTGAATTTCAGGATGTTGTTTCTGCACATAGCTTGAAGGGGTTTTGGGCCTTGGTGTTGTACTCATTTCCTTATCTTCATCATCTTCCTCTACCTCATGTTGGTCTGAGAATATGGTGGGTGAACTTCCTTCTCCATCTGAGTTTACATTGTCTTTGGATGGCCCTAGTCATGGTAGTATTTCATCCACTACAATGTCAATGCAATCTTAAACCCTTTTTTTCTCTTTTTAAAGAATTTCTAGCCTTTTCTTTTGACTAAGTATGCAGGAAATATACCTTCATCAACTCGAGAGTCAAATTTTCTAAGATTTTTATTATTTCTTTTAATAAAGAATTTTCTCCTGAACACCTTGAAGTGTTTCACTGATGCTAGTCTCCCTTTCTATCACTCCTATGGAGTCTTATTACTATTAGGCCTGAGTTGTGTTATGTTTGCTAAATACACTGATGCTTATGTTGCTTCTCCCCAAAAGGTTTATGGTACATCTACCTCATCAATCATAACTTTGGCCATCTCTTGGATTGTCATGTTCTTTCTCTTCACTACTTCATTTTGTTGTGGAGTTATAATCATTGAGTACTACCTCCTTATAATACTCTTCAAACTCTCTTGAAGTGAATTATCCACCTCTGTCTCATCTCAAGCATTTTATCTTTAGATATTTCTGATTTTCTACCTGTGCTTTGAATATCTTTTTAGAGCTTCTGATTTTTCTTTTAATAACATTACTGAAGTGGCTCTTGTAAAATCATTATTGAATAGAGTAAAGTACCTTTCTCCTCTTTGATTCTTTGTCCTCATTGGGCCACAGATATCGGTGTGAAACATCTCCAGAGGTTTAGAGGGTTATAAATCCTTTTCCTTTAACTAAGTCCTTGTCTACTTACCAAACTGACAAGATTTGCAAATTGAGTTATCAAACTTTGACAATTTTGGAAATCCCCTAAAATCAAATTTCCCACTGATTTTTATCAAGCTACCAAAATTTATATGACCAATACTTATATTCCACAACCAAGTTTGACTTGTTTTACTGAGGTATCATCTCATTCTAGAGTCACCAAACACATATACATTATTGTGAGTCCTTACTACATTTCCCACTAGATTACCATTTTCTTCTTTTCAAATCTCGCAGTCTTTAGTCTAAAAGGTCACAGTGTAGCCATTATCACACATTTGGCTCACATTAGGAAAGTTATTCTTGATTCCTTCCACATATAACACATTCTGAGCCCTAGTCTTTTCATCAAGACTCACTATGCCCTTTCCCTTAATCCTAGCTAGAGCAATATTTCCAAAAGTGACATTGCTCCCTCTGTCCTTTTCCTTCATAGACAAGAATTTACTTTTATCCAAATACCATCTATTTTCTTGATCATCTGCAGATAGGGCAAGTCCACACTCCATTGTTTTCTCAATCTTATATTTCCAACACTTTTTGTCTTTTGGAAAGGTTGAACGCCAAAAAAAATGAGATTTAGAAGCAAACTCAAACCTTCTTTTTCATTCTCTAGCCTTGTGCCCAAAATTCTTACATTTGAATCATTCAACTTCATCCATCAGGGGGGGAAAAGGGTTTGTTTTCTTGGGAAGTGAGTTCTGAGAACTAAAATTCTGATAATTTTTGTGTCTTAAATTTGTATCTCTTTCTTCTTCGATTCTTCTGCAATTAATAAATTTATGTCAAAAGATGTGGTATTTATAGAAATGACCATAAAATTAATTTGATTACCTGAAATTGGATATTTTATGAGTTTGGTTTGATTGTAGGTACCTTTGTTGTCTTACTGATTGGTTCATTTTTCTCTGGTGTGAGTCCTTTTAGTAGTTAGAATTATTTTTCCAATGTTGGGTGCCTCTCTATCTTTATTTTTGTTTGTCTTCCTTGAATTTTCCTTGAAGCACCTTCACATATCTCTGGGGTTCTCCAAATCCTGCATACCTGGAGCTCATATTTCTCATATAAGACTCTTGTGATCCAAAATATCCCAATCCTATCTTGTTTTATGGACACCTTTGACTACTCAAAATATGGTTTAAAATTCTTGTCCCTTCAACAAACCTTTTATCCAATTCCTTCTCGGTCTCTAATCTCTCAAGATTTTCTCTCAAGGAGACAATTTCTACCTCCAAACTCTGGCAACTCTCTTCCCCTTCAAGGATCAAATCATTAAGAACTCCTTCCTTCTGTTTTTCTTCCTCTAACTTGAATTTAAGGAACACAAGCTATCATTCACTTATTTTAGAGATCATTTCCTCCTTTTTCTTGATCATCTCTTGCTTTAATAGTCCATTCTCCTCTTCTAGCTTCACACATGTTTTTTATTTTTCTTCTAATTGGAAAGCCAATCTGTCTTTACTTTTAATGGGTTCTTCAAGTTTTTCTCTTTGATAAAAAAATTCCTCATTGTTTGAGTTATACGTACCTTTTTTAGATCGCAACAACTACTCTTTTAGTTGCTTATTCCTTTTTCTAGCCTTCTTTAACTCATCAAGGGCACTAATGAGCTCCACTTCAAGATCCACTACTCCTTCTTCTTCTTTTTCTTAAAAGTATGTGACATTTTGTCTCTTGGATTCAACTTCAAGTGATATAAATAAACATTCAATTGACACACCCTATGAAGAATCATTGCTATCTGATTCTGGTGCAGAGTTATCCTCTGTGGAGTAGAGCCTCTTCTTCTTGAAGAATTTCTTCTTTTGATAATTCTGAACTTTTTCTTGATGCTTTTCATTTTCTATCTTTTCTTTGTAAGGGCACTTGGATGAAAAAATGTCCAATTCTTCCATAATAAAATCATTTGAATGACAACTTTCCTTTGTGCTTCCCTGATACATGTTTTACTTTATTGGAAAAATGAGCCAGCTCCTAATCAGTCTCATAGATGGAATATTATTGGTAATCCTTGTGCTCCTCAGCCTTCTCAAACATCTTGAAAGTTGCCTACTTTGGTTCGGTCTTCTCTTTACCTACTCTAATCTCATGGGTTGTGAGAATACTAAGTAGCTGAGACTTTTCAAATCAGTCATCCCCTCAATGTTTAATATTTTGTTATTAAATATCATAGGCAGCGATCTCATGACCTTCTGAAAAATTACAACTTCTTTGATAACTTCACCAAGTCCTATGATCATATTGGTTACTTCATCAACTTTGAGGAAAGACTATACTATACTTTCTTCTTCATTCATTCTTAAGTTGTCAAACCTTGTTCTAAAAGTTTGAAGTTTTTCTTCCTTAACTTTCTCATCTCCTTCATGACTTTGATTGAGTCTGTCCCATACTTCCTTAACAGACTTACAATGCATAAACTTTACAAGTTTAGATTGACTAAGACCAAATATAATGGAGTTTTTGGCCTTTGAATTATTTTCATACACCTTTTTACCATCTGCATATGTAGGATGGACTATGGGGATAACATAACCTACCAACACATGGCTCCAAACATATGCCCTTGGGGACATGAGATAGGCTTCCATCCTAAATTTTGAAAAAGGATAATTTTTCCCATCAAAGGCTCGTGTCTTACTTGAGTAAGCATCCTAACTCTCTTGTATAGACATGATTCCTTAAATATCTAGCTTCTAGTGGTTAAACTATTCTTGAAGGAACTTGGCTCTAATACCAATTTTTGGAAAAAGGAATTACCTAATTAGTGAGGTTTTTTTAATTTTAAGCTCAATTCTTATTTTCCTTTCACTCTTGGCAGTTACTTATGTGAGCATTCTCAATACAAAACATGGATAGGAATATAAACCATTCACATGAACAAGCACTCCATTAATTAAGCAACATGCGCATATCGACACAAATATTTTTATGTGGAAAACAAAAGGGGGAATCCTACCAATCTATTTTATATTGTGATGTATTTTAAGCTACTACTTAATTACATCAAGTTGTTTCTGAGCATTGAATCACAAGAGGCCCCAACCCCCTTTAAGCTAGCAAACCACTACTTTCTAAGAGGCACCAACCTCTTATGAATGCATGCCACCACCTATCCTAGCCAAGTGTGTTAGAAAATTATATATTACATAGTAATGGAACACATAAAATATTGTAGAAACATAAACACATAAAACAAGAGAGACACAGATATACGTGGTTCACCCAATTTGGGCTCCATCCACGGAGAGATAGTTAGTCCTTCCTTTTATATTATATATCAAAATGAAGAGATACAACCTACAATAGATTCGTTGTAATTTCCTCTTTTCTCTCACACAGTCCCCTCTTCATTTCTCGCTCGGAATAATAATACATAGTCACAATAAAAATCCCTCATATAAACCGAGGGTTGCCTTCTAGGGAAAAAATCCCTGAATTAACATAACTTCTACCATCAGATCATCTGCCTATTGAACAAACCATATTGACTACAAAATTACAATATTTTACAAGGAAATTTGTCATCTATTTTTAGCTTTTGGGGCACTTCCCCCGAACCCTGGCTGGCCCTTGGACCCCCCATCCAGGGGTATGGTCGCCCCAAGACCTCCACTGGGGGTACAAGCCCCCCTCGCACCCCCCTGTGTTGAGGGGTGTATAGTCTTCTTGGGTATACATCTAGCTGAAACAAAGGCGTCTGAATCAGGAAGATAATCAGGTTCCACACCTAACAAACTGTACTACTTTTCATACAATTTTTAGATTGTGAAAAGAGAAGCCTATATAAATGCACATAAATATAAAACCTGGTCAACTATTCCACAAAACAACTTTCTCATTGCTCTACAATCCTTCTTTGCACTACACACTTCACTGCTCAATCAGTTATGGTCTCGAACCTCAATTTCTCCATATAACTATCGTCTCTCAATCACACTCACCCTTCTGCTCACACTTTGTTAATTATAACCCCTCACACTCTTCACTTTGCGCACAATATTGCTTCACACTAGACTCAATTTTTTTTGAGCCTTTTTATTTACCACAGACATAATCCACAACACTCATTATCATCTTATCAACCACCACATTCAGTGCATATTGTTGCACACTGGTCTTAAAAAAAATCTCGCATATGGGACTCGTTCACTCAACCTCTAACACATGTATGGTCACCATTCTACTGACACATATGAATACTTAGCCTCTCTAGTTGAATTAATTATTTGATTGACTTTTAGAGTGTTCTTCCATACTGAGAATTAGTTGTTAGTCGAAATGGGTATGGGCAACATTATCACTCTTCTCTGAACAACTTCTCGATCACTGCAACTCTATTAATTCAAGTAATGGGCACTTGAGCATTCCTTTCATTTAATTCTTCATGTCGTACAAGGAATACTAGGGATGGAAATTTTTTCTTGAACTAAGCCTTTTAATTTAACTCTGCAATTTGTGGTCCTTTTGGCTAATAAGACCAAGTGCCATAACCACAACCTTTAACTTTTATGTGCACCATTTTAGATTTAATCCCAAAGGTCTTATCTTCCCCCATGCCCTTGGTCATATGACGCCCATAGAACCAAGTCCTAGTGCTGAACATTGGCCCTCGACACCTTTATCCCTATGTTATTTTTATTGCACATTTAAAAACTACTAGGGTCTACCTTGAGAGCTTACGTGTCTAATGGGGCCAACCTTCCATTTCTCTCTTTGGCATGTGGTTCCACCTATACGTTTCGATGTGTCCCAACAACGTCATCTTGTTGCTTTCTCCCTTGCCCCCTTTTATTTCCTCTGAGATCAAGCCTTAGTGATGTCAAGTCCCATGGGTCCACCTAGTCCTATGCTCTACCGTGTTAGCCTGATGACAAGTCAACCCGCTACTTTCTCCTGTGCACACTTCTAAACCTCTGGGATAAAGCCTCAGGGTTGACGTGTCCCAGTGGGACCACTGTTGTGCTCATGGACCAATCAACTATAAGTCAGGCTTAGTTATATCCCACGTGAGCCCAATGATTAGTCAGTCCATAAATTCTGCCTTTGTGCCTTTATAACCAACTAAGATGCAGCCTAAGGGATGATTTCATGCTTACATCATTATTGCCACATGGTTCCACAAGATTGGTCACATGTCACACATATTTGGCCCACTTAGTACCAAAAAATGTTGAATTTGCATGCCACGTGTCCCTCATACCAACTTCATGCTGGCATCACTTGCCACTATTACTGTCAACACATCACTACAAGCCAACCACATTGTGCCATCTATCCCATTCTCATTCGTCCATGCAGTCCTAGGTACACAGACATAGGGGGTCCGAGTCGTTTTTATTGTCAAATCCCTTTGTTAGAATTTCAAAGGAAAAACCATTGGATTTAAGCTTTTACTCTGTACCTCTCTCTAGTACTGTGTTGCTACCACGTTTCATGACGCTTCCATCCCAGGCCTTCACCTCTACATCCCTTTAAACCTTTTAGGGTCACCCCACCAGGAAGACATCATGCTCACACCCGCCTGACTGTCAAAGCAAAATTGTTTATGGTTTTCGCTGAGAAAACAACCCATTCTGCCACCCCTTTGCATGGTTTATGGTTTTAGGGATGGGGGTGTCAGAACCAACCTTTGTTGTCAATCTTGAGATCAACAACTTGGTTAAAAAACTTTGCGCCACCCCTCTACACTTTATCTGTGAAGTGAAAACCCCTATCACAATTACATTAATGCCCTGGTGGGAATGTGTGGTAGAAAGTTCGTCCACAATCTTGTCCGTTGTTTAAACAATCACCTCTGCTAACTGTTCCACCATGTTTCTGAATGCCACCAACATTAAACTTGCTCCAAAGGGTAGTCCAAACACTTTTAGCTCTACCCTTTTGACTTTGAGGGTCTTGACTTTGAATGGCAATAAATTTCAATCCAAGAGGCTGTTGTGGACTTCAATGTAACATTGGAAATCTCTTTCTGAGCACTATCCAACTATGCCACATCCATGAGCATTTGAGATGATCTCTTGAGCTAGAATCTCCTCCAAATCTTGCGACTCCCTAACCATCATAGGTACACTATTTTAGCTTCTTATTTCATGTTGCCACTATGATGGTTCTCTACCAAGGACTGTAGCAACCATAGGACTCCCCCTGAGCTTGGCATATCATGCTCATTAATGCTAGATTGGCATCAAATGCCAACATAGTGGATGAAACCAGTCATTCAGACAAGGCCAACTACCCAATAAAAAATGAAGGATTTCATGGTGCCATAGTGATTTGAAATTACTTGATCATTGTAAGGGTGACATTCCTTCATGAATTTCTTCCTAATCTTGAAATCTCTAGATTCTATTAACAAGTCCTCGTGTTGGGAGAAGAGTTTGAATCCATATTTGTCCATGTATATTGAAACCATTAAAGGAATTAAATATCAAGCTGAATAAAGGGTCCATTTAGGGGAAAGGGAGACTTGTAAAAAGCACAGGGGGCTTACTTGTAACCTCCACATGACCACTCTCACCGCTCGCCCCTCCCCTCCCAAGAAAAGAGTATTTTGCTAAGTTAACACATGTCACATCATGCAATTTAAGATAAAAGAACAATCATCCTTCTCCTGCCCTCTTTATTCACTGTTGCATTTTTTCAATCAGAGAGAATTAAGAGAAGTAGGATGTCAACCATAGTTTTTGCATATGGATGGTTGGCTTGGAGGTTCAATTTTAGGAGATTATTGCTCCTAAAGGAGTCGTAGATTAAAGGGCGTAGAGGTTGGATCCTCAACCCATTTTATGTGTATCCTATGGTATTCCTCACCATTGAATGTGAATTCCCTTGACACAATTCTATTGTTGGATTCAAAGTTGCCTCCTTTATTGCTTGAAATTCCTATAAAAAGGATTAAAACAATGCGAGTAAAATGTTGTTAAAACTAATAGAAACATGAGATACTTTAACCATAAATTAGCCTTCCAATGGACTAGATAGTAAGATGGATTTGAAGCACAATAAAAAGAGTACAATATGATTTTAAAAAAATGTACCATTAATATTTACAACCATAACTTTGCCTATATTATTATATAGAGAAGTGCGGAACCTTATTAGTCCCTGCCTCCGGCATAGCAGGGACTATAGCGTTCGATCGAACATTTGACCGGCTATTAATCCATCCGTTGACCCATTTTTTTTTATGTTTTCCTGTTTTTTAACCAAAGTTTAGTGGTAGCAATTTTCTAAACTTAAATTTTATCCAAAGTTTAAACTCTGAAAACATTCTACCTCTTATTGTAGGCTTCACGTGGCCCGATGCAAGAAAATTGTGGCAATACCATTTTATCCAAAGTTCTGTCATTTTATATACCATTGCCAATTTCTTTATATCAAAGTTTTTGCAATTTATTTATATCACAGCGTTTGAAATATTTTATGCAAAGTTTTTAAGCCTCCATTTATACGTAGTCGGTTTATATGTATGCTCATGCATGTTATCCATCTGTCACTATGCAGAGTGGATGCATCAACACTTGGTGCGAGGTATCGACCGTTCTGCTGCAGTTCTTTTCACATTTATCGCATATGATCGTTTTGCTGTACCTGCTACCCAGTCTTTTGATTTCGTTTACAGATAACAAGAGGTAATCGCGCTTCAAACATCGTTTACTTCGGAAATATTTTCGAATATTTGATCATCAAGATGAATTCTGTACTGATTTCTCAACGCAGATGCGTAGAATGATGTAGACTTGTTTATTTTGTATATAATTAGCTCTAATGATGAAACGGCCTGGTATTTTACCCTAGGGTTTTTACCTTTAATGTAACGCAGACATTTACTTTCTCTGGTTAAATTAGTTTACATTTATCGAGCGTTTGGACTGTAAATGCGCCGTGAGCTTAGTTTGAAAAAGTGTGTTGGATGGCCACCGCCTCAGAGATTGAAAATGGCTGGCAGAGTTCGCAAATTTCTTTCACGGTGGATCTCGATATCTCCCACGCTGATTCTGAGAGAACTGTAATGGCTTATTCGGACAGTGGAAACGGCTTCCGGGGCTGGAGGAGTTGCGGAGTTGCAAGAGCAGAGTTTTCAAGCCAGAGAAAAAGCAGAGGCGCCCTCTTCGTAAGTGTTTTTTTGCTTTTTGTTTCTCATTTACATGGCAGAGGCGCCCTCTTTGGAAGTATTTTTTTTCCTTTCGCTTCGCATTTACATGGCTTTTCCAAAGTTAACATACCCATATTTGCTTCAATAATCCTTTTGAGGCCCTAGTTATTTGTCAAAAGGAAAAAATGACTTCTACAGTTTTGGTCTGTATTTTTACACTCACTTCATTATGATCTATTCGGGTTTTCATCTTTTCTAAACAGTGTGCCTTTTGTGTCTTTTTTTCCTAATTTTCGCTGTTTGCGTGTACTTGTATTTTCTAGTTAGGCTGCATTTGAATACTTCTGAGAGATTTGGGAATTTAAAGTTTATCGTTTTCTGATTTCTACTTTTAACCTACGTATTCTTTTAATTGTGTTGCAGATACACTGAGTTTGTGTCTTCTCTGAATATGAAGAAATTGTTTGTGAATATGAAGAAATTGTTTGTTTGATTATATCCATGGTTCATTGAATTTAGTCCCAACCGGGCCTACCACAAGGACTAATAAGGATACCATGTAAACCTTTCCGTATGAGGTTTGTGATAAGTTCACTGTTCGCTGAATGGATTTATTAATACAATATCATTTAATAACTATCATATTATATCATATTATGGAACTAATGTTGTATTGGAGATTATATCATATTATCGAAATTGCAAAATTTTCATCATTGATGTTTGCATTCGACAACTGAATCTTAACAACGAGCGGTGAAGTAGAATAATAAAAAATTCATTAATTCTACATGGAAATAATTTCCTATATATAGCAAATTTTGTGTTATCTCGATGAGAAGGATAGACGATGCAATCATAATTTGGTTTGGACTCTACGTCAAATCTAGTGTACATTTTGTAAATGTATAAACCGTTTGGCAGACGTATGATGTGAGCAAGGTGGAGAATGATTCAACCCATAATTGACTCGTGCATCTCTATGTCGGTTGAATCAGATTGACACCCATACATTTTATGATGAATGCCATCGTACTATTGCACATCAGTTTCGTATCTCTGGATTTGCATTTGAAACGAATTCCAGATAATTCTAGAGAATGTTGTCAAATTTCATTTCACGAGATGGCAGAACCCTATAAAACAACAGAGCACTGCAAACAAATTTGTGAAGAATTGTTTCAGTTCCGTTTCCGCGAAATGCAATATTTGTTGATGTGGCCATCGCAAGTTGTTTGCTCTGTCACGCTGTTACAATACATACAGTGAATGCAAGTGATATGGCGAAAAAAATGATAAAAATATTTGTAAAAGTGATCAAGTTTAGTTTTACAAGTTTAGTTTAGTTTTATTTAATTTTAGTGGGTTTAATAATTAAGAGGATGTGTTCATGTGTTTTTCTTGAGATGTGTTTTCAAGTTTCTTAATTTAAAATAGAAAATGGAAAACTAGAAAAAGTAGAGTATACCTATGTAAATTTTAAACAGTACAAGGAAATAGATGCCTTATACTATAAACAAAAAAAATCTCATATCCCAATTTATTAAAAAACAGTGTCGTGTATCCTACCATACTAAGCGTCCTGTACCATACCATATCCATATATGTAAACGACATTGCAATACATTTTTTAATTAAATCAGTTATATTGTAATTAATTCGATTGAAATAAATTCATGTAATTTTACATCAAAAATAATTTTTTTTATTAATTTTGCTAAAATTGATGAAGCTGAAGTGAGGTTTAGCAATTCTGATCCAATCATTTCTGCAGCTCCGTGTTAATGTTATGATACCTATTTTTGTAATCAAGAATTATTTAGATAATAATTAAGTTGATTGAAATTTGCTTTCTTAAATTACCGTAAGTGAAAAGTATAAATAGTTTCTTATGTGATCGATCAATGTACATAAATTCATAATTTCATGTAATTCTATAATTTAGTTGATTATTTATTAATTTTAATATATTAAAATTAAACTTAAACCTGTAAAATTAACTTTTTATTAATTTTAAAAATCAGTTGTAACACCTCCTGCACCTCAATTTAAAAAGAAATTACTATACAGTTGATGAACATTCTCATTTACCACTATATACTTGCTCTTTTCGCTTAATGAGACTATTTTTTTAACTTGTTTTCAACACTTTATAACATAGGGGAATACATGTCTGCTTGTTTAATTCAAGAATATATATATATATATGCCAAGTTATTATGTCAAGCTGCCCTAACGAGTTAAGCTCATGATTTATATTTATAGTACATTATCAATGGTTTATAAAACCCACAAGGTTGGAGTTAATTGACATGTCCATGTCGCCCTAACCCGTCGGAAGCTGCACTTTCAGATGTTGACGCAAACATCGAACGGTGGAAATCTGAGGTGAATCTGGGCGGTCAATTTGGGTGGAAGTTACGATGGTAACGACCTTCCCTCTTCCCTCACTCCGACTGGAATCATTCGAGACCCCAGCGTTCTAGAGGTTGTAGCTCTGCGACCAAAGTTCTTCAACATGGAACCCAGGTAACTAAGTACACGGGAATGCTCGTCTATAATGGTTATTATTGTTCCCCTTTACTTGGTTATTATTGTTCCCCTTTACTCTGGTCGCTAATGAGTATGGAACAGTTTATTACATTTTTCAAAATCAACAGGTTTTCCAGGCATCTATACATTTTTGCTCAGCCGAGACATGGCAAAGAAGGTGAACACACAAGTCCCTGCTCTTGGTAAGGAATTACATCGGAATTCCAAATTAACCATCAGTGAGTTTTTCTAAAGCTCTCCCAGCATAATTTCGCTCACAGGGTTAGGAGGATTGAGCTTCTCCTGAATAGCAACTCAGGTAAGGTTTTTACAGCGTCCACTTACCCTGTTTTATTAGTTTGCCAAATTTGTATCCCTTTCAACGAGAAATTGGTTTTTTTTTTTAAGTTGCGGCCTGTTATAAAAGAAAATTCCCAATATTCTACATCACATTATTTATACCTAAGGTAAGTTCATTTGTTGATTCTATTATATGACCTACCAATGGGTCATTGGTATAGCTCTATATTAACATCCATGCCAAAACTGTTGCTATTATAATTTTGTGCTTGGAAAAAGTGCTTTTGGACATTTTCTTTCTTTCTTGAAGTCTGTTTGGCTTCTTTCTTTTTTTCCTTTTTGAACTTCCAGACTTCCCTGGAACTAGGTTGGGGCTTTGACCCTTAAATTTCTTGTTATTACTAGCAATATTCCTTACATGCAAAATTACCATAGTCGGTTCCAAAGTTTTGACCCTTAAATTTCTTGTACTTAGTAATTAAAATTACCATACTTGGTTCCATTGTTTTGACCATACTCGGTTCCAGTGTTTTGACTGTTCAATTTCTTGTAATAGTAGCCATATTCTTTACATGGAAAATTACCCTAGTCGGTTCCAAGTTCCAGGTATTTTGGCTTGTGTCTGCTTTAGTCATATTAATCATGTTTTTGTTAACTATTCTGCTGTATTGAAACTCTTTCTTTTTAACTATTCTTCTGTATTGAAACTTTTTGTCCACTTGGATTTACCAATACAATTTATATTATGGGTTTTTTTAATCATGTTCTTTTTAACTATTCTGTTGTATTGAAACTCTCAAGATTACCTTGAAGATTTGTTTGTCAACTTGGATTTACCAATACAATTTATACTATGGTTTTTTTTTAACTATGTTGTTCCTGAACATTTCATTGTATTACATATATATTTTGTTGGCAGCTATTTCTTAATTAGACATATTTATGCAGGTATATAAACTTGTTGAAATGTGGTGGCTATCCATAAATTATCTTTTGGTTTACTATACAAGTTTTATATATAAATGTGTTCCTAAACATTTCATTGTATTGAATATATATTTTGTTGGCAGTAGCTTTGCCGCTATTTCTTAATTAGACCTATTTATTCAGATTTATAAACTTGTTAACATTTAGTTTCTAAGAGGTTTCTTCCAAGTTACTGTTAACAGGTGAATTTGAATTGCAAATTTTGTCTTTGGTTCAATGGCCTACTTTTGAAAATTAAATGTGGAAATCTATGATCTTGGTGGCTCTGGTCATTTACGTGTAGAGTATTATTTACTCATTTTTCAATGAAAGGGTATTCTGGGTTCTTTTTGTTAGACGTGTCTTTCATTGATCAGGGAATTGTTTACAGTTTATATGTTTCTCTCCTGTAATCTAAAACTCTCTTGCTAAGTAGAAAAAAACGCATTCTTTTAAATATTAGAAAACTCTGGTAATCTAAAACTCACACACGAAGAAAGTAACCCCAATTTTTTATGGACTACCGTTGTCAATCTGTGATAACTCTTTTGTCGGTATTCTGAACATTTTTGCATCTGAATTAAGCAGGTATCCACAAGATGAGTTCCACCGCCTGTGGACTGCAATGCCGCACAAGAAAATACAACTCTTGTAAGGTCGCAAAAGCTCATTTCAACAAACAATACCCAAGACGTTCCTCCGCCTATTGTGATGCAAACTGCGTTGGTATCCGGCGGTGAAACACTATATAAATATTTTAGCAGAACAGCAAATGCGACCAAATCATTACTGCTTTTGTATTTTGTAGAGATAGAGCCACTGAATATAAATGAAACAAGATCAAACAAATTTATGTTATTAATCACACATATCTCTATATAATTACTAATGAAGAGAATTACAATACCAATATGTTGGAAGCTTGCATAATTCTTTTGTAGAGGATTAGAGCAGTCAAGAAAAGTGCAATAAAATTTTACCGGGCTGCCCTACTTGTCCTACTTTCACTGTTCCAGGATTGTGCAAAGCGGATAGTGGTCTTGCAGTACTTACCAGTGCAAGTGACCGAATATGCAAACCCTGTAATGGATGTAGAGTTGTAGCTTTGCAAAGGACACTTGGAGTGCATGCAGAGATTTCACATACAAAGTCGTAATATTGTGTTTTGACAAAGGTTTACTCATGGAAAAAACATGCTATTGTAAAAGAAAATGATAGAATCCAACTTTGAACAATGCGACAGGTTAGGTTTACTAGTGGGGAAATGGAATCCGACTTTGAACTTGGCGATAGGTTTAGCGGTGGTATGCCTCGTGGGGTCTGCATGTGCCTTTAACTACTAGGCATGCGATTTTGAAGAAACAATGGCTTATGACACACATTTTAAAATCGTGGATTATAAAAAGTTTTGGTTTCTCTCATTTTGTGTTTGATAACATTTATGAACATTTAACCGCAGGTTTTGCACCAAAGATTGCGCTGCTATTCCTGATCCGAGACATATAATAGAAATATTGATAATATCTATGAACATTTATATATATTGTGTTTTCCCTGCAGACTGCGACAGGGACTACCGCCACGACAGTGGCTCCCTTGTTGTATTATTGAGCCTGTAAACAGGGAATAATCAAGGAGGGGAGATTTTGGTATGGTATTATTGAGCCTGTAAATAGGCAATGAGCAAGGAGGGGAGAATTTGGTAGGGTCGGTGGAAGGATGGGAATAGAGCGTTTTGAAATTGGAACACAACGACAGAGACTTTTCTTTTCACGGTTGGCTAACAAATTGGAACTGTACAGTGGTTTTCTGTAATAACTTACAAATTGTCCTCCAATCACTCTAAATGTGGGTATAATATTGAGAAAACAAAGAACATATAAATATTCATATCAAGCTTTCACATTCCATGCCAACTGTTATCAGCCCCTAAAATAAAGGCCTTACTTAACGTGCCAAACAAACACGAGAAGGGTGTATGAAATATGGGCTAAGACTTACTCTGTTTAACATAATTTCAATCATAACTCTACAGCGATTTGAACATATGACCTGCACCTAGAATTTTGACTACATATGAAGATAAACTAGTGCAAAATGACCTACAGGAAGCTACCATGGAAACACAACACAACAGCATAGAAAGCCACTCACACCCTAAGGTCATTGCGTGGTTCAAAGAGGCTGGAAGCTTCACATTCATTAGCTATACAAAGCATACCATTAAAATTTAACACCAAAAGCACATGGCTCACACAGGGGAACGACTTGGACAAATCCAAAATGAGGATTCAACTTGGCAACATGGCAAACCAAATAATTCAACTTTTTAAATCAGGGAAGATATATACTCAAGAATTAAAACCAACTTCCATATTTCCAAATAAATTTCGTTGTTTTCAAGTACTCTGTAATCAATCTGAAACAGGGCTGACCAACCATTTGATCTGGTCAAATTCACCCATTCATCAATCAATCAATCAAGCATTGCAACAAATTTGTTCTTGCACAGTTTTCCATGACGGATTCACAGATGTAATACATTACTAAATCCCACTGAATCAGACTTGCATAAAATAAAAAGGCATACGCCAAAAACCCGAAGCCCTTGAAATTACAAACCCAATTCATGTATTTCCTTGCCCAGGGCCACTTAATCGGAGGAAAAAACTATAGGCAACAACTCTGGTCCCTTTCTGAATACACCCTAAAAGACAATCTCAATTTTCGGGCTCCAAGAGTTTCTTACCGATCGCAAAAGAAACGTAGGCATCGATGCAAGCATACCTTATCTGCCCCTCCCGAAGCGTCCGACACGCCCAATTGCTTGTAGAAAATTTTTTTGGCTTTAAAAGGCTTAAGCCCAGAATCTCCATAGCCAAACCCTTGAGCCCGCCTTGCTTAAGCTCCTGCCTTTCGAGCCTTTTGACTGCCAAGGTACCCAGCTCGAGCTGACCTCCGCATTCCAGACCATAATCATTCCTAAGTTTAGTCACATCTTGATCAATACCCACCCCTACCAATTTAACTCCCGGATCTTTTAAAAACCTGACCAGGGCTTCTGGAATAAAGTCCAAAAACAACATCTGAATAATCAGGCAGCCATTGTCAGTGCAGAGCTGAAGCAATGCAGTCTTGTTGTCCGAACCTTTTTGAAAATTGGGCTTCCATTCCAGATCAAACCCTACTATTTCCTGCCCTTTTTGCTGATTAACCCAATTCTCTGCAACGCGACCGTCGTCCGTAACGGTCGTTTGTATGGATTTTCCCTCAAAGTCAATCTCGATGCAGCTGGTATTCCTCTGTCCAAAGGAGTTTCTTCTAAAGGGTAAAGGAACAGTGCCCACTCCGGCTCTGTGGGCGATATTATGCTGTTCTCTTTGGCCTCTGGAGATGAAACCGGCCTCCGCCCAACGATCGATCGAGGGTCGCTTGGCTGGATTGACATGTAAACGCGAGTCAATGAAATCTTGGCCGTTCCAACCTTGTTGGGCAGGTGTTCTCTTCCTTCTTCTTCGGGCTCTGCCGTCTCTGGTAATTCCTGCTTCCGCCATTTGAGTATAGCTCGAATGCTCAGCCTATCGGGCGCAGACCGTATTGAGCTGTTCTGTTGTAACCTTCGGAACGCCCAGGGACCCGGTTTCTGTGCTCACGACAGCCTATAGGTTTTCACAGGTTTCACCAAAACGTTATTTATTGATTTTTTGGACCATTATTTTATTTTATTTTGTTTTAAATTTAAATTTAAATTTAAATTTAGTTGGAAATTAGAAAATGTAAAAATTATAATTTTTACATTGGTTGAATCTATATTATTGGTATGTATTTATTTTTTTCTAGATTGATATTTATGTTAATTTAGATGGAATGGGTTAGGAGTTGCTAATTATTTCTCTATTTTTTTTTAGATAATTGGTAAAATTTGTTTTTTTGGCTTAGTTTGTTTTCTTAATTTAAATTTTTCCAAAAATATATAAAAATATTTTTTTGTTTTATGTAAAAAATTTGAGAATGTAAATACTTTAATTTAGAAAAAAATCTGACCTGTATATATTTATTCATGTAAGTCAATACAAACAATATGAAAAACATAAAACAAATGGAGAGTGGGTTGAATCGTGGGATAATGTATGTGTGTGATTTAAGTGTTGTAAATCTCTCTTGAATAGAATGGAATATCATTGCCCCATAGATGTTTCCCCCTCACAAAGAGGGTTTTACTAGGTAAAACATTGTGTCAATCTTTATGTTTGATTATTCTATTATTTTGATTATTTGTCATTATTTTCTGCCAGTTCCATTTATTTGTAGGTTATGTTTTCGTTGTTCAACTCAACATAATCTCCCAAAATATAAAATTTGTTCAAGTGTAAAATAATTTCAAATACAAAAGGAAATTAGTATAAAATTTGAGAAAAGATTTACAATCTCTAGTTATATGTTTTTTATATATTTATATGTCTTTGCATTGAATTTAATTTAATATGGACATTTGAAATTATTTATTTACAATTATAATATTTTTTATTATTAATGTATTTTTATTTGAAATACTATATGTGAATTGATTATAGAGTGATTTACACATCATGCAATGTTAATAATATTATTTGTTATGTTATCTTTTTATTATTAATGTATTTTTATTTGAAATACTATATGTGAATTGATTATAGATTGATTTACACATCATGCAATGTCAATAATATTATTTGTGTATGTTATCTTTCAAGTCCATATTAAGTAGCGAAAGCATTAGATATCTTCCACGTACTAAAAGGTAAATTAATCTTTTATAAAATTAAGACGGAAATTGAAATATCTCATTTATAGCCTAACATTTTTCTTTCCTTTTTTCTGTTATTACTATTTATTAATTTGTTTTATGGGAAAATCATTTTATTATTTTTTAAATATACATATGAAAACAACATCTTCATATTGACTCCCTTTAACACACAAAAACTTTAATATTTTTTTTAAATGTTAAATTCATTTTTAATTACAAATACATTTTAGAAATTAAAATATTGTGTCCAATAAAAAAATACTATAAATTTCAATAAACAAATAAATAAAACTCTAATAAAAACATTATTATTAAATCAATAAAATTTAATTAAAAAAAAATACTTTTTATCTTCACCATTTACAAAATAAGCAATTAACCATTTATAAACATTAACTTTCAAATTAACTAACCTTTTTCCATAAAATTAAACTTAAAATAATCAAACTTTACATACACCCATCAATTTACATTTTATAAATTATTTATATAAAACAACAAACCTTCCTTGCATGAACAAACTTCCCTTAAATCCCTTTTATGTTCTAGAACCTTGGTGTAAAAGGCATTCTAAACCCCCCTTGGTTTTGTAAGCTTTGTGGCATTTTATTAGAACCCACAAAATATCAAAACTCGTTTCTTTGTTGTGAAAAATTCACCATAAGGTTCTATACATTCATTGGAAGTTTCTTTGGTGTTTAAGGTTCACCCTACATGTTTTTCCTTTCAATTGTACGAAGCTTAATGAGCACCATAATGGGTGACATTAATACTTTTCCTTAGAATGGTGCAAAGCTTAACCATACATACTTTTCCTTTGAATCGTACGAAGCTTAATGAGCACCCTAATGGGCTATTGGAATTTGATGTTATGTGGAATGTACTTTGCTTTTCAAAAGAGACTTGAAAAATTTGTAAATTTGATGTTTACTAATTTAAATTAACCATCATAATTCACAGCAAGTATATTTGAGATATTTGAGTTGGGTAAGAAGTTGTGAATGGTGGCATGGTTTATAAGAGGAGCATCGGACCTAAGTTCTAGTTGTCGATATGTGGAGTCTAAATCTTTGTCGTTAAAAATTTAATCAATCACACTTCATCAAGAGTTAGAGGGGGTCGTCAGGGGCTAGTCCTTTGCCTAGTGCGTTATTGGGCCCACATCACTAATCAATCACATTTCATCACATCAATGGGGAGTCAACTAGGGGTCAAATTTGGTGATCACCTAATGGGCCTACGACCGTCGATATCTACATCGTAAGTTGTATCCTCCATCGTTGATCAATTCCCTTACCCCCAATATAACATCGTCATCACATAACATTTAAAGGTTGTTTCTTTTGGGGTTTGTTTAGAGTCAATGGTTCGAGCTACAAGATCACATAGTTAGAAGCCCCGATAGTGATTTTACATTAGACTTGAGGCCCGTGAGTGGGTAAGGTATTAATGTAGAAATTCCTTGTAGATTCAAACTGCTAATTGTAATTTACTAAAACAATAGACTTAAATCTACTATACTCATTAGTGGGAACAATTAAACAATCGCGAAATCACGAAACATACAAGAGAAAGAATTCAATCAATACATTACACAATGATCTCATGGGGAAAGCCACAGCTAAAAACCCCTACTATCTATATATTGCATTAGTAAGAAAATATGAGAAGATTACAATGTTTTGCTCAAGCCCGAGCTACTTCTGCATCATCTATATTTGTCTCATGGCTTTCTAGACAAGCCTAGGCCAATACTTAACCAATCTTATTCTTTCCCAAGTCCCTATTTCCTTGCGTTGTTTCCTTGGGAATTAGCCCCTATTAATTAAGGAAATTCTTCAATATGAATTATACAATCTTCATAGGCCTTCCTCTGACTACATGCACCACTTGTACAATTTGAATGATTATACAACTGATAGTACATTGTCCATGAACTTCAATCTCAACTAGGTAACTCTCAGATCTGACATACATGAGTTATTTATGAGCAAATCATCAGTTAACTGGTTGAACACATGAAGCAGTACCCCACTGTATGACCTCCCATTAGTTCCTCAATTAGTTGAAACTAGTTTAACTGACTTTAACTCAGTTAAACTAAATTAATTAATTACAACTCAAAATAAACTCAACCAAGGCTCCTACAATGTAGGAGACACTCTACATGACTCAAGTTAGACCCTCAACTTGAATTAACTTAGCCAACTATGTCAAATTAACTTAGTTAACTCATGCAAGTTATCTTGTGATGTGGAATTACAATTTTATTCCTAATTTAATTCAAGGACAAAATTAAATCAGTATTTTCTCGTTGCATTTTCAATACTTCCTCTCAGCAAGAAAGGGATTATCAGATACCCCAATCCTACCTCTATGGAACTCAAATTTTCCACTTAACAGTTCCTTAGTCATGATGTTTGCACCATGTTTCTCTGTAGGAATGTACTCCAGCAACAAGATTCTCCTCTGCACACAATCTCGTAGATGGTGATACCGGATGTCGATATGCTTGGACTGATTATGAAAACTGGATTCTCAAAGAGTTTAATACAACTCTGGTTGTCAGAGTAAATCATTGTAGGATCCACCTGTTGACCAAATAACCAACAAGGATCTTCCTCATCCAGATAGCCTCACAAATTCACTATAACAAAACAGGCAATTTACGCCAGATTTAGCACCAGATTTTAGTGTATTTTTCTCTCCATTTGGATGATCAGCTTGGCGCTAAATCTGGCTCTATTGTACAATTTTTAAAGCATCCCTTTTTGCACCAAATTTTGCATCTTTTTTTACACCAAATTTTGCATCATATTTTGCACCAAGATTTGCATTTGGTTTTACAACAAGTTTTGCTTCTAGTTTTGTGCCATTTTTTGCATCTATTTTTGCATCATTTTTTGCTTCCTGTTTTGTGTCATTCTTTGCTTCTATTGTTGTGTCGTAATTTACATTGAGTTTTACACATCTGATCTAGTGCCTTTTTTTGGATCGAATTTGTGCCAGTTTTTGCATCTAGTCTTATGCCATTTTCTGCTTCTAATTTTGTACTTATTTTTACATCTATTTTTGCATCAAATGTTCTGCCTTTTTTCCACCATTTTTTGCATCTAATTTTGCACCATATGTTGAATCTGATTTAGTGCCAAAATTTTCATCCATTTTTGCACCATTTTTTTCATCCACTTTTTCGTTTCATTTGTCTCCCTTTTTTGCATCTTATTTTGCACCTAATTTTGCATCATTTGTTGCATCCAATTTAACATCATTTTTAACAACATTTCTTGCATCCAATTTTGCATCCTTTTGAGCATCTAAATTTTCACCCTATGTTGTACCATGTGTTGCGTCAACCTTTGAATCTCATTTTGTGTCTAATGTTACGTTCAATTTTGAGCCATTTTTTTCATCTACGTTTGCATTTGTTTTTGCACCAAGTTTTGAATCATTTGTTGCACCTCATTTTGCATCCAATGTTGCATCCAAATTTGATCCATTTTATGCCCATTTTCACACCATTTTTCTACTTTTATGTCCAAATTTTCACCATTTTTTATGTCCAAATTTGCATCCTTTTTGATGTCATATTTTGCACTGTTTTTGATGTCTAATTTTGCATCCTTTTTGGCATCCAAATTTGCATGCTTTTTTATGCCACATTTTGTGTCCACATTTGCATCTCATTTTGCACCTACATTTTAGTCTAAATTTTCATCTAGTTATGCATCATTTTTGGCATCCTTAGTTTCACCCTTTTTTAGTCCCATTTTGCTTCTTGTTTTGACTTTTCTTACATCCTTTTTGCACCCAATTTTTCATCCTATTTTTACACCATTATTTGCATCATCATTTTGGTCTCCATTTTTACATCCTTGTTTGCACCCAATTTGGTATCTTTTTGTATGCCCTATTTTGTTCCCTTCTTTCTATCTAGTTTTACAACCTTTTTTAATTCTACTTTAAAACCCTTTTTGTTTCATTGTTTACATCTTGTTTTAATGGCTAGTTTAACATCCAATTCTACTCCCAATTTTGCATCGATGGTTACATCCACTTTTGGCTTCTTGTTTAGAGTTTTACTTTTACTTCCATTTTACTAATTTTTTACATAGTGAAATATATTATAGTTTCTAAATATCATTTTTCTATAGGATTTAATGCACAATTAGATGAATATAAAACCCTCTCAGTTTATCCTAGAAACCTAAGATAGACTGATTAAGGGAAAGGTTGTTCTAGGGCTCAGGATTCTTAGTAGATCAAGATGTAGAGTATAGATTAAGAAAAGAAGAATGAATTCATGTGAGTCCTCGCATGTAGGTCTTGTTGGAGTTTTTAGTGTAGTTGGGAAATGCTCCTAGATAGCTCCAAATCTTGGTCCTACACACAAGAGAGAGAACAAACAAAACTTCACAACATAATATCTTGATAATTGAAACTATCATAAACATATAAATATTACTGAATAAATAAATATAAACCAAAATCCCATACATTCATTAGTTAAATAGGATAAGTAAAGAATGAACAACCCCTAGCTCCAAAACTCTCCCTCTCAATATAGATTTCAACAGCATGACAATACATGAATTCCCATCATTTCCTCAATGGCCAAGCCTCCAATATATAGGAAGTGAAGGTTATGAAGATTTCCCAAATTCCTCATTATTTCAATTTTGGCAAAAGCTTTTGGGTGAATAATGTTTCCTCATATAAAAATGGCATTTTCCACTTTTTATATGCTTTTGTACTTAGGAAAAAGCTTCCCCATGCTTTATGGCTCTTTCCCACTTTTGTATGCTTTTTATGTTTTAGGAAAAATCTAAATATGCGGATAAAGAGATCACATTCCACCATACGAGTTTCCGAAAGTGAACAAGAGTGTCAAATTCTAGTTAACTCGAGCTTTTTTCCTCGAGGAATTTACAATTTAAAATTTTAACATTGAATTTCCATGTCATAATGTGTAAGCCAATCAAAATCCTTTAAAAATTAAAAAACATATAGGTGTGACTATGTAGTTGGATTTTTTTTTAATAATATAACTTACCTAATTTATCTGCCCAAGTGACCCAAAATTATATTAAATATTAAAAATAAAATTAATATCTTAATCTATAAAAGTTAGAATATCTAGAATATTTTTAATGAAGGTACATCATGGCGTGTTAA
>APFE030236118.1:0-26491 GCA_000404065.3 Pinus taeda
GAGGAAGCTAACACTCCCTCAAACTTTCGTCCAATTGTACTATGCAATGTCTTGTACAAGATTATTTCCAAATTCATAACCAATAGAATGAAACCCATACTTCCAGGTATTATTTTGGAAGAGAAATTAGGCTATGTAGAGGGGAGACAGATTTTGGGCAACATCTTATTAGCACAAGAGATGATTCACACACTTCAAACGCAGAAGAAAGCAGGGATGATGATACAACTAGACCTGTCAAAGGCATATGATAAGGTTAACTGGCACTATCTAGAAGCAATATTGAAAGCATTTGGCTTTGCTGAATAATGGATAGTTTGGATCCTAGGTTTGGTCAAATCCACAAGATTTTCAATATTGGTTAATCGAGCCCCTACTACCCAGTGCTCCCCTTCACGGGGTCTACGGTAGGGTGATCCCTTATCCCCATTCCTTTTCATGATTTTGATGGAAGGTTTAAGCAGACTAATCCGAAAATCTAAAGAGGAAGGATTCATTGAAGGACTTCAGCCCCTACCCTCAATTGCAGCAACTAAGCACCAACAATTTGTTGATGATACAATGTTGCATGGCACTCGCTCAGTTAAAGAAGCTTTGGTATACAAAAGTATTCTCAATCTCTTCAGCAGGGCCTCTATGGAGCTAAATCTCTCAAAATCCTCTATCTTCTTTTTCAATACTCACATAGCTATTCAAAAAAATCTTTCTACCATCCTAGGCTTCAAAAGAAGTAGCCTCCCCTCAAGATACCTAGGAGTTCCGTTAATGGACAAGCCCTCGCAAAAATCGCACTGGGAAAAGATTTTAGCAAGCCTAGAAAAAATATGTCATCATTGGACCCACAGAGCCCTTAACTTCGCAGGTAGATTAGTCTTAACCAAAGTAGTCCTCCAGGCCATTCCACAATACATGATTTCCATTCTTCCAGCTCCCAAGGGAGCTCTCCAGGAGATAAGGGGCATCCAAAGGGCTTTTCTCTGGTCGGGTAATTCAAAGAAGAAGAAATGGGCGCTAATGGCGTGGAATAAGTTGTGCAAACCCAAACATCTGGGAGGTCTGAACTTGTAGGACCCATCCATGGCTAACCGTGCCTATGGTGCAAAATTATGGTGGAGGTGGCTGAAGGAACACAAATTACCATGGTCCAAATATTTGAAAGAAAAGTACACTCAAAATCATAGACTGCAGAACTTAATCCGAATGTAAAATACTCAAGAAGGCTCACCAATTTGGAACCTAGAGAGAAACAACCGGCACATAATCTAGGAGCAAATTTTTTGGGAAATTCGAGACTGAAAAATAGCCCTTTTCTGGGAAGATGCATGGCAACGACTCCCCAAGCTAGAAAGCCCTAAATTCTTAGATATCCAAAGAAGCAACCAGGAGTTAGGGAGAACCACAGTGAATCAATATTGGAAGCCTAACGAAAATGACCAGGTGTGGAGAACAGTGTTATTCAATGAGACAGATCATCTGATAGAAGAAAACAATAGTTTAAAGGACCTGTGAACACAGCTAGCCAAGAGAAGGATAAGGAAAGTAGGGGATAGTGACCAATTATGTTGGGGAAAGCTTAAAGGAGGCAACTTCACACTTAGAGAAGCCAGAAAAAACATAGAAGATATTGGGCATGAAGAAAAATTCAAATGGCATAACAAAGTTTGGGACGCCCAACTATGGACGAAGATCAAAACATTCCTATGGCTCCTAATGCATAGGAAAATTCTAACCTGGGAGAACCTCCAGAAAAAAGGATTCATAGGTCCTTCTCGCTGGCCCATGTGCGGAATGGAAGAGGAAAACATAAATCACCTCCTCAATACCTGTGATTGGGCAGACAATATATGGAATTGGGCGGAAACCATTCTTCAAAGGACAGATTAGGTTTGGAATTCAATTCAAGAAACAATCGAGAATTGGAGTGGTAATTTCTCCAATACCAAATGGGTTAATACCATATGGAAACTCATACCAGGGTTCATAGCATGGAAAATTTGGAAAGAAAGAAACCAACAAGTTTTCCTAAATGAAATAAGAGGCATAAATCACATAAAAGATACAATTCTTCACAATATCAAGCAAACAATTCTCACCAAAGGAAGAATGGAACAGGAAAAAAACATCTCTAGTTCGAACTTACAGATTCTGAAAGCTTTTGACATTAACATGGGAACCTTCACGTTGTATTCGAATCGGCGACAGGAGGTAAATACTAGTGTGAATACCTAGATTCCTCGCCAACAGGCTTCCCCAAAGTCAATTTTGATGGAGCCTCCAGGGTAAATCCGAGACCTGCTGGCATTGGAGGTGTTCTTAGGGACAGAAAAGGTGAAATTGAGCACATTTATAAACAAGCGCTAGGTGAAGGGACTACTAACAAAATGGAATTTGCAACGCTTAAGCAAGGTTTGAGAATTCTCAGAAGAATGAAAGCTGGAGCCACCATGGTGGAAGGGGACTCTCAACTGGCGGTTACGGCGGCAATAAGAATGTATACAGAAGCTAAACAAAGTAAAGTCACATGGCACTAAAGGCTTTCCAAAGTAACAGAAATCATTGCAGAACACCTATCATGCCTGGACGATTTAATTCTTCATGCAGTCAGACACAAGGCTAATACAGTGGCAGATCACTTGGAAAATTATGGAATTGATAATCCCTCAGCCAACTTGGACACTTGTTAGCAGGAAATCACATGCACGGAGCTGAGAAACAAGTGCACTCTTCTTTCGAGGCAAGACATCATTTAACGAAATAAGAGGCTAAGGGGTACGAATAATTTCCCCATATGTGGAGAATGAATCCACCCAATCGAAGGGACGTGAGGATAAGTGGATGGCAGGCTAAGGGAGTACAAGAAGGGAAGTGGTATTCAATTTACAAGCACATAGGGCTAGTTCCAAGGAGCACAACGAACAAAAATTATGGGTACCACCGGCATCAAAACACAAAAGAAGACATTTGGCACTCAGCGAATTGGTTCAAGTGTGGTAGACTTAATAATAAGGATTCAAAAATTTGGAAAGTGGAGCAGCAGTTATTATGAATGAACGTGCGATAATAAAACAACGAGATGGGAAGCCTTGGGTGGTACATGGTTTCCCTCTTCTATAACTACGGTCTCCAACCGCAAGAGTAATACACTTCTTTCCAACGGAAATCAGCATAGTATCAGCTGTGTTTTTAGAAGGTTTCGAATTTCTATTCTTTACTATAGAAGCATGGTGCCTGAGAGTAGCTGAAATGCCTCGGCAAATAAAGACCTGCAGAATGCTCGGGAGGCTTATGAAACAAGAAATTCCCTTAAGGAAAAGTGTAAAATTAAGGAACTTGAAGCAATTGTTGCAGAGGAGGAAGAGAACTTGGAGGAACAAGAGCTGGAAAAGGATATGGAATGGATCCAGGATCCCGACACGGCTACCACTCGGGCAACCCAATTTGTTTGTACTCAGGAGGAGATGTGGCGCATGAAGACTATGTTAGCAAAGGCAATTAGTATGCAAGGAGAATACCTTAATCAGGCTCATCAAGCCATCTTCGTTTTATCCTCGGATCACACGGTGATACTGGAAGCCCTAGATTTCAAGCTTAGTTCTCTGGAGCAGCAATTTGGCAATATCTCCCAAAAGATGAGTGTGTTGATCAGTCTTTTGAGGCACACCATTCACCATGATTCCTTTGTTGTGGGGGAGGGTGCAGAGGAGGCCATGGGATCCAACCAGGGGAAGCGTTCATCTCAGCGCCCATCTCTACCCTATAAATCCACTACTTCTGCCAACCCGGATACCACCACCAAAGATTATGTCATTCTTGAGCTCTAATGGCTTGTTTTGGCCGTCTCATTTTGCTTTTCATGATCAGCACTTGTTTTGTTTCTGTTTCGCAAGTTTACTGATCACCTGGCTGTATCCCTGTTTCTCACGTTCTCTCGTCTTCTACATGTTTTGTCTTTGTCTGTCTCGGAGGACCATATGGTCTGCTTTATCTATGTTTTCCAGATGCTGGGACGGGCACTCTATTTTGCTAGCCCCAACCTTTCTCTGTGCCACCCTGCATGGTGTGCCTTGGGGTCATTTTGACAAATTTTGCGGATGTTAAGCGTTGTAATCGGGCAAGGGTGTCTCTCTTTAGTCTGCACGAGCAGACCTTTTTGTACTCTATGTATTCTATGAATTAATATGAAATGTTGATTTCCAAAAAAAAACATGCAAAACATAGGAACTTCCCCATAACTGATCTCTTTATTATATCATCTGAGAGTGAAATATCATATTACAATATCAAGAATATAGTTATTTAAAATACACAACCATTAGATTGGATCTTAGTGATCAATATAATAAAATGCAACAAAGAGAGAATTTTTTAGCAACACTGAATTTGGGCAAAATTTTGACCCTTTTGATCTCCTCTCTCTTTCGCTTGTGTCTCACATTTCCTTTATAGCTTCGGCCTATTGATATGACCCAACTTAGATTCTTCGCTGTCTTGATAGATTCAACTTCGATCCCTTTGATGAAATCAAAACCACCTCATGCTCACTTGATGAGTTTCGAGGCTCCAACTAACTTTGTTGGCGATCATTTTTACTTTTCACTATCAAGTTCTGACCAAAATTATTCATTCGTCATGGCTTCTTCTCAACTTTTGCTTCTTTCTTTCTCTGCCACCAATTTCTGGTGAAAATTTACCAATTCAAAAATGGACCCAACAATTATGTTACAAAAATTATGCACCCAAATTCACTAATTTATATTTTGAAATTTAGTTGATATGATTATCAAATTTGAATGCACTTAAGTGGATGGTACCAACCTAGGGTGGCATGTATAAGGCCATGAATATATAATGGATTTTTAATCTTTGAAAGCATTGATATGAAAAAAAAAAATATGATATGTTGTATTAGTTATGAATTAATAAACGAAGTGGGTTAATAAATATAATCCTAATATAGAAACGGAAGTTAGCAAAGTTTTTCATGAGTAAGGCCATAATATGGTTGGATATGGAAAGGTTATAGGTCAGCACAGTTTCCAAAGGTCCCCATACATGTAATCATGTTCTCAAATGTAACCTTCTTGCAAGTACTAAAGAGCACTATGAGGATGTATCCTTGCGATAAAAGATAAGTAAGGTGTCTAAAGGAGAGATCAAGTGTTGAGGGTTTAGGCTTTAACACTACACAATTAATTGTAACCATATCCTTAATAAAAATAAAAAAGATGCAACAGAATCACAAACATTAACAGGGAAATTTTATCTTACAAACTCATAATAGAAAAACTAGAAATATTAAGAAAGTATATATTTCCTTATGAATATTGAGAAAGTGTATATTTCCATAGTTATTCATATCTAGAGAAGACTAGAAATATTGAGAAAGTATATATTTCCATAGTTATTGAGCGAAAACTTTGTGAAGAATTTTTAATCTTGTCCAACTTTTTGGGTGGGCACTCCACCATCTTCAGGGACATGACTTGAATGATCACAAATGAGTGTTGTGAATTCTTTTATAGAAGCAAGCTATGAATTAGCCATTAACAAATAATAATAAAATATGAAACTACGAGTTAGAGAATAATATTAAGATGTTAATAAAGTGATTGAAAGAATAAAATAAATTAAGAAATTAAATTAGAAAGAATAATTAGAAGATAAATGAAAGGATCAATTCAACAAATTAAATAAATAAATAATAAAAGAAAAAATAGATAACTAAAAGGAAAGAGTACTATATTGAGGTAAGAAAAAGAGTTTATCTAGAATAGACTATTACTTAATTAAAGGTACTCATTGATGTGAAGTCACCTATTCATATATTTCACATGTTAAAGATATAAACCCACTGAGTTTAATAATAATAATAAGAAATTTAAAGATAAAAATTTTAGAATAATAATAAGATAGTGAGAGTTTCAAATCAACATTAAAATCAAATTGAAGGTCCTGGAAAAATAATGCATTCGGTGAGGCTATTTATTGTTTGCTCCACTTAATTCTCTCTGATCCACGAGTAATAGCACAAGGGAATATGAGCCAAGCTACTGAGACGAATGCTCGAAGATGAAAGAGAATAATCAAAAGGAGAAAATAATATTTGAAATTGAGACGAATGCTCGAAGATGAAGGAGAATAATCAAAAGGAGAAAATAATATTTGAAATTGTAAAATTGAGATTTTTTTAATTAATTTTCAATATATTTTATTTTTCAAATGTTATAATAAAAATATATATATATATATATTTATAAATTATAAATTTATTTATCTGGGATTTGAAATCAACTACAATTTTTTAATTAAAATTACAAACCATGATGAACCACTATGCATCATAAAACCAGTAAAAGTAAAAACTATATACCGAGAACCGCCTAAAATTAAATGCAAAAATATAAAACATATCCAATCCAATAAGTAATTAGATAATACGTTAAGACATTTACTAGACCTTCCAAATTAATATTTTGAAATACATAATATTAATTAACTTTAATTTGAATAAATTTTGTGTTATCTTATTTATTTTAATTGAGTATATAAAAATAGGAGATTATAAAATTTTGAAATGTAAACATAGATTTGCATGTAAAAGGATTTATTACAATTACCTATTAAAACATGTATACTCTTATATGTATATCATGAAAACCTAAATAGAAAACTCGTTGAGGTGATGATGAATATAAACAAAGATAAACATCTTGCACATAAACAAGTCATATTTACGTTCAATTTTAATACAAATCTTAATCTTATTTGATCACATAATCTCCAAAGCAAACCTCACGTCCACCCTGTGGATAGCAATAGATTAGATATTTAAGCGGACACACATATAAATATTGTACATATTCTCGTGGCCACCTTGGGAATGGTGACCGAAAACTGAAAAAAACAAAAGATTATATATTGTATTTAATTTGCTTCTAACGAAAACCAGACCTCAACTTTCATTCGAATAGATAAAGAGAACGACTCCAATTGATGTCAGCCCGAACATAAAGAACGGACTGAAATGATGTTTGGAACCCTAATCTAATCAGTGCCTTTGAAAACAGCTACATCTACATGACACGCACTAGCAGATTCGGCTCACCTCACCATTAAATATGTGTGTTCAATTAGCTGTTTTAGGTATTGAATTAGCTGATTGGCCTAGTTAGGTTTTCACTTTTTAAAAAATAATATGAATTGGTCGAACGACTCTCCATTTCCATTCAGATATTAATTTCAACCTCATATCCGCGTCTCTCATTATATATGTATTTGCCTTACGATTCATTGTCATCCCAGAGTCCTTCGAAGACAGCAAGTGCCATATCTAGCTACTGCCAATTTTCCAGTTTGCAGGGTCGCTTTCTTGTGGAAAGGGAGTTTCTCGTCATGGCCTCCACCGAAATGGCCATGGGAAGGGGGGTTTCTCGTCATGGTTGTAATAACAAAATTGATAGTTTTATTGAGCGTAAGCAGGGAATTATTGATGTGTGAAGCTCAAGGTGTGGCTGCTGCGGGAAGCATTCAGCGAAGCCAGATACACCAAGTGCTGGCGACCCTCAGCACTTCCTCTGTAAACTCAGGGGTTGGCATCTCCACAACGGCGGGTCCTTTAAGCACACCGTTGACAGCGACGCAGGTGTTTATGAAATCTCAGTCCGCCCCTTTCAGTGCGATGCTCATAAAGACAGCAAACGAATGCAGCCATTGGAGGGCTGGGTACCGACTTTTGTTACATCGACGTAATCAATACTGAGGCTCAGCAGAGCGTGTGGGAGTCCCCCTGCTAGACCATAACAACGACCAATCCTTGCATACTGCAGCTTTCGGACAATGGGTTGGAGATCATGGATGGGAATAACAGGGACGTCTGGAACAACGGTGCATCGAATAACTACCAGTCATTGGTTCTGTTGGAAAACGGAGCTCTCCAATTGTTGGACAAGAAAGGGCAGATAATCTGGTCATCAACCGATCATCCGCGGGTGAATCAAAACTGCGGCACCGTTCTCCAACCGGGATCCTCTCCTTTCATTAATCCCCCATTCGCTTCACCCCTGCAGGCTCAGCTGCCCAACGGCCAGCCAGTCTTCGCACAGCCTTTCACTACCGCTAACCCCATTGTGGGTAGTGGTGCTCCACAAATAATTTATCCATATTACCTAGTTGCTGCTGGATGCCTTGTTGACATATTTTTCCTTCCTTAGTTTGCATGGCCTACTGCTCCCCCTACTTAGCATGAGCTGATATTTATCTCCTTTAATAGTAAATAACATATTCCACCCCTCGTCCCTCCTGAATTCATCTATCTATGTTCATGTATGCACAGTAACTTGTATAGAAGACCCAACTCCCAGCAAGTCTCGTTTCCCTCAATGCATTTATAAAATAAAATATAAATAGCAGAAACTCAACCCGATGGCTGTAGTATTCTCTGGCTCATTCATACGACTTTGTGTAATTGTTTGAAACTAGAGATTCATATAATTTTTTGTGTAAATGTTTGTAAGTGGATTCGTATCAATTGAATTAGCTGCTACGAATTGAATTAGCTCGTTAGGACTCTCGTTGGTGAACAACTTTACCATACGTGCTACGGTAAGAATTGCGTCCGGATGTTTTATAAGTCAATACTCTTTTAATCATCTAATAATGTAACTGCATCTTAACTACATTGATTCTATATATATAGAAACCAAAAAAATATTATTCAATATCACCCCATTAATCAAGAAATTATATAGACATTAATAGATCATTGGTAATGCCAGATACATACATCTATCGGATAAGATTTACTGCAGAGTGTGGAGAATCCTAAACTCCATGTTCCGTATCCCTTTCGAAAACCATACAAACATACTTATTATTTTTTCTATAAACATCAATAAATATATTGTACGATGTTTGATTGACCAAAAATTTTAAACAATTTCCTTTGGGTTTTCATTGTGTATTCTGAACTCCATGTTCCTTTTCCCTTCTTAAAGTCGTACCTACAAATTCTTATGGTCTCGTTTAAACATTAAGCGATACGCTTTATGTGGGAAGGAATTCAACAGCTAACAAATTTTAATGTAAAAAATGTCAATATATAAAAATTAGTATCATTTATAGGGTGTCGATTCATAATAAATCAAAAAAATCTCTATAAATCATAACACTAATTAAATTATAATTTTTTATTATTATTATATCACTGTAGGGTTGAACATTTAAATATTGTTGTGAGATGTTATAGTGTTTATAACTGAATGGAGATATTTAAATGATAGCTCAATATAAGAAAGATATAAAAAAACATTAAATAATAAAATAACAATAATAAAATTCCATTTTTAGGGGAAAGCTCCTGCCCAGCTCCCACCGTCCAGGTCTCAATCGATGAGGCTCTGGAGTTTTCTGAAAGTGCCCTAATGTCCAGGTTCAATGGTTTTTTGCCGTGATTGACAACTCTCCAAAGTTGGATCTCGGAGGTATTGAAACCTATCATCTGATGCACTACCCTTGTGCTAGGGGTTTCTTTATAGTAGATTTTGAAAAATCTGAAAGAAGACAATCCATTTTGGATTCTGGCCCTTGGTTTTGGGAAAACTCAGGCCCATTCATGAAGCCATGGAACCCATCATTTGATCCCTCAACAATAGTCATAACCAGTTTGGCTGAGGTTGCCAAACCTACCCTTGCATCTCTGGAATTTCTCCTCGCTAAAAGCCATTGGAAATGCAATTGGGAAATTTTAGTGCAGGTGCCTAGAAACAAATAAATATGCCAGAACCACCTATGCACGCATCTGTGTGGAAATGGACTTCAGCGGCGGATTCCCAGCTAAAATAAACCTAACAAGTAAATACTATGTGTGGAACCAGAAACTCGATTATGGAGTGTCCTCTTCAAATGTCAATCCTACTTTGAGACAGATCATCTAGCCAAAAATTGACCAAAAGCCTCCCAGAAAAATGCTAGAAAAAATCACCACAGATCTACATGGTGGGAAGGAGCACAAAATGAACACTACATTGTCATCAAAGAAGAATACTCTTAAGAAAACTCTGAATCATGAGAAATCGGGCAAGAAAGAAACAACTCTCAAAACAAGCAGGGGGAAAGCCACATCCAACTCGACAACCCCTCAAGTTATGAGGATTCGAATACCGCAAAAAATAAATCTCCATTTAACAGCAAAGCAAATCTCCTAGACCGAAATTCTTCTCCGACTATCTTCAAAAGGACACCAATGTCCCAAGAAATAGAAGAGATGAAGGAGATGCAAGATAAAGGAAGTTGGAAGACCATAGAGAAAAAAAAACGAAAGTTGCACCACCCTGGCCAAGAAAGACAAGGAGCGACACAATTAAAAAATAAGGAAATTATAGGTCTGATACACCAATTTGGTCTCAGTGGATGTTAACCACCATCATCATTATCATCACAATATTGACTTAATTAAAAAATTAAAAAAACAATAAAAATAACAAATCCAGTCAATTCAAATTGTTATAATTTAATTGTGTTTGGATTAATAAAAATACAATTAATTTATTTTAAATTAAATAACAATAGTTCATATATTCCAAAACATATGATTAATAAACAAATAAAACTTAATAAATTAATTAATAAATATATAATTAAAAATAGAAATATATATATATATATAAACTACGAATTAAAATTTTAAAATATAATTATAATATTAATACCTCTACTATTAAAACTACGAATGAGAATTATTTATCAATAATGAAAAGATTCATATTTGCTATCTTATATCCGAGAATAATATATAATCGCATCAATTAAAAAAAAAGTTTCCATTCAATTCAAATTGTTATAATTTAATTTCGTTTCTATGAATAATATTACAAACAATTTATTTAAAATTAAATAACAATGTTTCATGTTCATTAGTATGATTAAAATTTAATAAAATTAATTAATAAATGTATAATTAAAAATACTAATATTTCTAAATATAGACTTATGATATATATAAGCTACCAATTAAGATCTATTTTACCATATAAATTGAAATAATGATTCATGACCTCGTGTTAGTGAGGTGCTTGAGCAATAAGAACTCAACCAATTAAGCTAACCCTTGAGGCTTATCTATATCATCAATGTTATGCATATCCTATTAAAAAACTAACGTCATATTCAGTTGTCAGTTTGAGAGCTTAAGGCATTAATAATCTTCATGATTCCAACAAATAAATTGACTAGGGTGGGCTTCTGGTGGTGTTGTTGGCTTGCCTTCCATCATGTCTTGGGTTTGGAGTGAGGTGGTGGTGTCAACTCTAGCTTCCTCGTACATTTAATGCACATTAAGTGCATGTTCAAACATTGTTTTGTCTAGCATCACAAAAACATCATTAAAATTATAGGCACTGTCGACATGGCCATCCATTTCCTCAGTTGTGTGAAGATGGAGACTTTGCTCAATTTTAGGGAAATTCATTTCATTTCTCAGTGATCATGGTGCAATAACATGGGTGACATAACAAAGGTGGTCGAGGAAGAGGAAGACCCCCTCTCCCTCCCTAGGAT
Organism: Pinus taeda; assembly: GCA_000404065.3. NCBI lineage: Eukaryota > Viridiplantae > Streptophyta > Pinopsida > Pinales > Pinaceae > Pinus > Pinus taeda. The sequence goes on from APFE030236118.1 coordinate 11,554, forward strand.
GGGAAAAGGGAAGAACATTTTGATTGCAATATTCTACACCACTATCAACAAATGGTGGCATAGGGAGAAGCACAATAGCTTAGGGTCACAAGTGACCATAGTTAGGATATATGCATCCTCCTTGGCCATGATTATAGGGATCAAGAAGATACTAATGTGCTACTGGAAGGAAATGTCTTAGATATGGAATTTCATTTACATCATGGAATATTAGTTTACCGTTGCATTTCCAACCTCCTAGGCATGCAACTTCAAGGTTCTAAGTCACCCTCGACTAAAATAGTGAAAAACTCCTCGTTTTCTCCAGCGCATGAAGATTCTCTCCACGATAAGCATTGTATCTCTTCGCCCCAAAAATGCTAGTCCTGTGGCGAGTTGAAGATTTTCTACCAATTTGAACCCCTCCTATAACAAAGGTGGCTATGTTAGTTATCAAGGTGTCTAAATTAGTGGTCCTCTCCAACGACATTCTAATTTTCTAGTCTCCTCCAGCTAGTTAGCTTCCTTAGAGCTCCCTCTTCCAAATGACCTGGACTATTACAAGTCATGCCCCGTCATCTAGGAGGACTGCCCTAAGCGCTAGCTAGCATTATAATTCCATTAAGATAACCTCTTTTGCATTTTTTTATGTCTTGTTTCTCTCATCTCTAGATATGATTTTTCCTATTTGATGCAATGTAACTATCTAGAGGCTCTCTCGTTTCTCCTCTATGAGAAGAGCCATGCTTCCCTTCACCATTTTCTCTCTCAATTTCAAGCCAATGTTCATGGCCACTCTCTGTTGAGCTCTAAAGCTATGAAGTATGTAGCTTTTCAAACTCTACCTTCATATAAAGCTTCTTTACTAACAAAATAAAATTATTTAAAATATATATCTATATATATATGTGTGTGTGTGTGTGTGTGTGTGTAACTATGTATTATCGAGCTTTTAATAAAATAAAAAATAAGGACACCTCTATATATAGACATCTAAAATCTATATAAGTAAAAATAATATTATTCAAAACTCGTTCTCACTCAAGTTCTACTAAGTGTTGAGAGGAATCAAATCTCTAGAGGTGCAAGCCTTTCCTTATGTTTTGCACTAAACACGAGGTTTGCATCTTAAGAGATTCGATCCCTTTTTGCACTTCAATTAATCAAAACGATTAACCATGGTGGTTCATAGTATTTAAATAGAATTTGTTAAAATACTATAATCCAATACCATGGCTTATGAATACCACATGCCAAAAAAATCATAATTCACATCATATAACAATTGTTCACATTACATTTTTTAATTAATCAATTTAGTTAATAATGATGAAAGTGAATAACTACTATGGAAATAAATCTTAACCTTTGATTTCTCTATATTACTATGAATATTATCGAATATTCAATGGAGATTAAACCTCTCCGATCCACACAATATTGATAGTTACGAGGATAGGTGTGTCTATTTTGGAATAAATATTCTAGAATTTTAATCTAGTTGTCAATTAGTATAGCCATATAAATTAAATGGCTCACAAATTTCAATTGGAATTTATCCATAATAACCATCAAAACACTTACTTCATCATGCATCTCAAATTTAATTTTATTTAAAAAATTTGTAAGCTTAGATTGTATTACCTCACAAAATAAAAGTTTTCACTACATCATTAGGCCAACCGTTGTTAATATGCTTTATGGCATTATTTACATACTTGTTGGAAGATGGTCCTCAATCTGCTAAATGGGAAAACAAATATTTTCACCACCTTCCTATAGAATAATCTGTCTATAGCTGCAAGAGATTAATAATAGTTAGACAACTAAAGTATCTACTACATAATCAAGATACAAAAAAGTACCAACAATCATTTAACAACTAGGATTCGTAAAAAGTAGTAGGTCCTAAGCCTTTCGCGGTAGATCCTAGACGAGTGGATGTGGTGGCAATGCGTGATGTACCTCAATTTACACATGAGAAAAAGGATTATCTTGTAATAAAGTAGTCAATACTTACTCTATACATCACAAATACAAGACATGAATATAGTGTTTACCCGAGGTCTTTGATTACACCCATGTATATAAAATGATCATAAACATTTATCCTCTAACAAGTTTTTGGATCATGCTATAGTTTATATAACTCCCCTTGTTTAGAGAAAAGATATTTTTTATTTGGATTCCTCATGTTTACCCCAATGACCACATTTTATTTATACTAGGCATTAATTGTCTGTTAATCCTCCTCATCATTAATGATCTCCTTTGATTGCATATATTTGTTTGACATATAGCATATGACATAAAATAGGTAATGTATAATGATTTTACCACATACTCTACATGAACACTAATGTTCATCTACCTAAAACCCCTCTAACATAGGGACATAATATTATGCATACATAATAGATCAATGGCTTAGGCTTAAGGTATTACACTAGCACTTATGTTGCACCCATATACATTTTATATTAACATCTTAATATTTTGTGTGGTCCTTATATCGTGGTTCACATTGGTGTATATTTCTTGTTACGTATGGGTCCTCATAAATATTTTCTCTAAGCCACATGGCATATCTTCCATGTGCCAACACACCACCTTCACATGCTTATTAGGTTCAATGGTTAAGATATTTTGAATTGATCCATTGGAGGTTGTGTTTCGTTGTTTTGGCTAGGGTTGATTAGCTCCTTTGATTTTCATTTTTTCTATTTGCGCTTTCCTCTGCCATGGATATGGTTTTATGGTGAGTGAAAAGGGTTCAATCCTATCCCCTTTTTCTTTTTTCTTCACCCAGATGTTACATCGACCCTTCTACATGCAGATGGCCTCTTTTATTCAAATTAATTTAAGTTCCACATGATGAGACCTGGTGAGTATTAGAGTTTAAATTATAGGTTTTTCTTTCTATATCAATATCATTTTCATTTGTGGATTTCCATGGATTTTGTGTTTGACGACCAATGGTTTTCTTGTACAATCTATGAGAATGGGTAATGGATAATTTTATTACAACGGTGTCAAGACCCTTCCAGTGCTTCCACTACTTCCAACCAATTTTATATTTATGTTTGATTTATGTTTTTTTGGCTTAAGGGCTTCATTCAAGTATCCTTTAACTCATGTAAAATAAATCTTTTCTTTTACCCTTACACCTTCTGTCTATTATTATTGTTAATTGAGATGTATTCTGAGCAGTTCCTCTACAACCATGTATTTTGCAATGAAAATTATGGAATTGGAGACAACTTCTCCTCAACGAGTTCCCTCACAATTATAGGTAATTTGTCCTCCTTCACTAAATGTTTACCTTTTAAACCCTTATTGTCTAGATTCATTTCAACTATTGTGGCATGAGTTTTTCCTCTATTACAGGGTTTTTTTAGTTTTTTCTCATGCGTTTAACTCAAGTTATCTTGCATCTTCTATTCCAAGCGTGGTTATGTTGGTTTTTGAATCATGGCTCTAGCCTTTGGATTACTAGAAAGTTGTGGTTTTTCAATCAAAGTGACCTGATAAGGTTTAACCCTATTAAGGTTTTTAGGGTTTCTCTTGTTCGTACTTTTCCATTAATTAAACCTCGCTAATTATTTGCAAAGTTGCATTAATTGTTGTGATTTTTCATGTCTCATATGTTTTACTTTATTTCGACTTTGGATAAGAAGTTAACTAGATTGACATGTCCACTCATTCTGGAAGTAATTAAGATGAACGCCATGGAAGTTTCCTTTACAGGTATTAAACTTCTCTCTTACCTTTATTGCTTGATAATGTCTATTATTAATATTATGGTTTCTATTGGTTGACAGATAGGCTCACTGTTGTTTTGTCATAGGTGCACCCTGAACCTTGGAGTAGCTTCTAATTCTTCTATCAAATTATGCTTTGGAAAAAGGAGAACATGACTCCTTGCAAATATTGCCCTAGAGGTTGGAAGCCCCGTGCATCTCGCGAAATTGTATATTTCGTTTCTAGTATGCTTTCATGCTTGGATCATATATTTTTGTACTTTTAAGGCATTCAATGAAATGCCTGGACATTGCTCTTATATTTTAAATTAGGGTTCTTTGATGAACCTATGTGTTTTTGTTGCTTACATGGATTATGAGTTGGTTGTTTCCAAGTATAAGTGGGGCCCATAAAGAAATAAAATGAAACCAATAAAAGTAAAAAGAAACAAGAAAAATGAATAAGAGATAGAGAGGGAAATCACGACTAGGTAGGATAGGGTTGCAAGGGAGATGATATGGAATTTCCTTAGGGTGCCATGTTGGTCCAAGGAGCCACATGAATGACCATGTGAAATAGACGTCACATTAGTAAAGTGTGTCCTACGTTTGTTAAAAAAATGGTTTAGAGCCTAAAATTTATTTTTCCCACAATAAGAGCATATTTGTTTAGTTATAGAATTTTTTTGGCATATTTGCATTGTCAAATAGTATGGAAGTTCTAGTGAGGGATACTAAACAATTGTGCATATACCTTTCAAGAAATTCACATTAGTGTTTTTTAAAAGACAAGCCAATTTTCTTTTATAAAGGCCTTGTTAGTGATGAAAATTTTGCAGTAAAGCCAGTAGTCATACATGAAGATACCCAATTAAACTTTTTGTCAAAATCCTAAGGGTTTGAGTGGAGGTTCCAAAATAGCACAAATTCCACTATTCTAGACCACTTTAGGGGGATTTTGGAAATTTTGAAAGAGATCCTACATGACAAAAACAAATATTTCCTCAACATTTTGTTTACTCATTAAGATAAATAACTTTTCCTTAGTAATTTTTTCCTGAAACTGCTTACTTGTGGGATAGTTAGTTTTGCTAAAATATTTCCCAAGAAAAAACTAAAGAAGTGCAAAGTTGTCATTCTCAAGTTGTTGTAGATTTTTTCTAGAGAACCATAATTAAAATCTAAGCGTTATTGTGAAGTCACCATCACTAGCCTTATAAATGTCTTCCACAAATTGTTTTCTATTTTTTTTATATTTCCCTCTACAAGTACCAAAACTTTTCCTTTGGAACTAACTACGTCAATATGAAAAGTGTAAGAAAAGGGTGAAAATTGATAAATTCATGGAGCCATAATTCTTAAATTAGAACTTGACATCCAACGAGAGAGCAATCATTATAAAGCTAATCTAGAGCATGATAGGGTATAAAGTTTATTTTTTTCCAGCTATGCTTTTGCACATCTTTCAATATTGTAAGAAAGAAATAGTTGGGCTTAGTGAATCATGCAAATTTCATGAAGAAGATTCCCAAATCAATGTTACTATTGCACCAATATTTTTAAATGATAGAGGTGCAAACCATATGTGATTATTGAGTAAATAAGGCTAGAGATACCTCATGATGGAACATATATAGATGTGAAGATGTATACTTGGTAGCACAAAAGAATGACAATGAACAATGGTTTAGCAATGAGGTAGTGTTGATTGTTGGAAAGGAAAATTAAGGAGAGTATTATGAAGAAGTATTTCATAATGAATCAAATGCCATGGAAGTAAATTATTAAATTACATTATAGATCCTATTCCAAATTTAATGGTAAAGAGTAAATCATTTCTTTTCTATGTCATTTATGGACTCCAGAGATTGGTGAGTGCTATGTCCATGGAATATTTGTACTATGATGATCCACACAAAGGGATCACTTCCTATCAACTCAACCACAGAGCATGACCCCAAGTGTTTCAAGAGAATTGAACCCATGACATCTCAATAGCAACGGTTCTTTAACAGTAGGGACTCGACTAATTGAGCTAACCCTATACACTTGTAAAGAGTAAAGTGATATGAGAAGCTATTTTATTTGTAAAAAAAGAGAATGCATATAAGACATTCATTGTAATTGGTAAGTGAAAAATAGATTTCAAGAGAAGAGATAGGAAATAACTTGCTTTTTATGTCTATTTACTACATGAGTAAAGGAATGATGATAGTTATGAAGAGACACAAGAGATCCAAGGTATTGGAGTTGAATATTATGCTAAAAAATTATGTTCAATATTATGCTACGAAATTATGCTCAATAAGTGTATGAAGGATGCCTATGTAAAGCAAAGGCTTGTGAAGGTTATGACCATTGTGGTTGGCTATTACATATAGCCATGAAACCTTGGTATAGATAAGAAGAATGGATTAAGCTTGTTGGAAAATATTTTTGTTACCATGCATATCAAGTTAAACTAAGTTTTTATCCATTGATTTAACGGAAAGCCAAGCAATGATAATTTCAATGATGTAAGTGAGGAATGGGATGGGTGTGCCATCTCTATTGGAATTTATATCGAGATTATAAAACTTGTGAGCTAGTAACCAACAATTTACCCTTAAACGAATTCAGAGAAAGAAATCCACTAGATTATCAAAGTTATTAGTAAAAACATGGTGCAATGTAATAAATCACTCTATAAATTGATGGAAACAAGGAATAGGAATTGTTGATGCATGTAGAGAACAATGAGTAGATTCCAATGTAGAGTGGATTGAAAAACCAAATATATTATAGCAAGAATAGTAGTTGTAAAGTGAAATCATAAAGGAAGCACATGAGAAGGAAAGCATATATATTCTTAGTGTTGCTATAAAATAAAAAAGCAATTTACAAGGAAAAAAAAAACATGTGAAGTTGGGAATGCATTCACTGTAATGCTATGAATGACACAAGGCCTAGTTAAAGTTAAAATGGGGTAAAACAAAGAAGTTTACATGAGACTAGAAAGGAGCTAAAATGGGGAGTAAAATATAGAAGTTTACATGAAGCTAGAAAGGACATAAAATCCATCGACAAAGTTTGTTGAGATGTGAATCAATGAAGCCAAGGCCAAGGAAAAATTATTCCAAAGGGAAAGAGATTGGTTAAATATAGAATTGCAATAGTAATGTTAAGATGAAATCATTGTAGCTACAACACCACAAGTGCCAAAATGTTCAAGCAAAATAAAGTTTGATAAAATTGTCGTAGAAAAGTATGCGGTGGTAAGGATTCAATACCAATAGAATATTTTGACAAGTGCCAAAATGTTCAAGCAAAATAAAGTTTGATAAAATTGTCGTTGAAAAGTATGCGGTGGTAAGGATTCAATATCAATAGAATATTTTGACTAAACATGTGAAGTAGCCAAGGTTGGACTCGCTACAATGTGCTCAAGTAAGGGAGAACAATGCAGAGATAGGTTGAACACGCTACAATGTGCTCAAGTAAGGGAGAAACAATGCAGAGATGAGAATATTGGGAGCAAATAAGGTTACGCAAGTCTATTGGCATTTGAAGATAGCCGCATAAAGCATAAGAAGCTATAAGACGTTGATGGAGTAGTTGTACTGAAAATGGTAAGCAAAATAGCCATCTTAATAGGGGCATTGCTTAACCCATATTTTTTTTATAATTTTATATATATTTCTAAAATTAATTAAATTGATACCTGCCATAGTGAAACCATGCCAATGATGCGATGAACCATCATGTATCCCATGGTCCATCATTGTTATCATTTCACAATTGCACATATCATCCACCGTATGTATAGCAATAGATTAGATATTTAAGTGAAGATGCATATAAATATTCTACTCTTCCCGTTGCCACCTTTGAGAATGGCTACCTAAAACCCAGAGAAAACCAAAAGATTATCTATTCTATTTAATTTGCTTTTAACGAAAACAAACCCTCAACTTTAATTCAAATAAATAAAGAGAACGCGTACAATTGATGACAACCCCAACATAAAGAAATGACTGAATGGATGTTTGGAACCCCAATCTAATCAGTGCCTTTGAGAACATCTACATCTACATAACACGCACTAGAAGGTTCGGCTCACCTTATCATTAAATATATTTATTCAATTAGGCTCACCTTATCATTAAATATATTTATTCAATTAGATATTTTAGGTATTGAATTAGCTCATTGGGCTAGTTAGGTTTTTATTTTTTTTAAATAATCTGAATCGCTCGAACGACTCTCCATTTCTACAGAGATATTCATTTCAATCTCATATCCACGTCTCTCATTATATATGTATTTGCCTTACACTTCATTGTCATCGCAGAGTCCATCGGAGACAGCAAGTGCCATTTCTAGCTACTGCTAATTTTCCAGTTTGCAGGCTCGCCTCCTTGTGGAAGGATTTCGCCGAAATGGCCATAGGAAGGGGAGTTTCTCGTCATGGTATAATTTTTAGGGTTGTAATAACAAAATTGTTAGTTTTATTGAGTGTAAGCAGGGAATTATTGATGTGTGAAGCTCAAGCTGTGGCTGCTGCGGGTAGCATTCAGCGAACCCAGATACACCAAGTGCTGGCGGCGCTCAGTACTCCCTCTGTAAACTCAGGGGTTGGCATCTCCACCACGGCGGGTCCTTTAAGCACACCCTTGACAGGCACGCAGGTGTTTATGACATCTCAGTCCGACACTTTCAGTGCGATGCTCATAAGACAGCAAACGAATACGGCCGTCGGAGGGCTGGGTACCGATTTCTGTTACATCGACGTCATCAATACTGCGGCTCAGCAGAGCGTGTGGGAGTCCCCCTGCGAACCCATAACAACTACCAATCCTTGCATACTGCAGCTTTCGGACAACGGGTTGGAGATCATGGATGGGAATAACAGGGACGTCTGGAACAACGGTGCATCGAATAACTACCAGTCATTGGTTCTGTTGGAAAACGGAGCTCTCCAATTGGTGGACAAGAAAGGCCAGACAATCTGGTCCTCGACCGATCATCCGCGGGTGAATCAAAACTGCGGCACCGTTCTCCAGCCGGGATCCTCTCCTTTCATTAATCCTCCATTCGCTTCCCCCCTGCAGGCTCAGCTGCCCAACGGCCAGCCAGTCTTCACACAGCCTTTCACTACCGCTAACCCCATTGTGGGTAGTGGTGCTCCACAGAAAATTCATCCATATTACCTAATCGCTGCTGGATGCCTCATCGCCCTATTTCTCTTTCCTTAATATGCATGGACTATTGCCCTCCCTATCTCGCATGAGTTCATTCTTATTATTAATTATAAACAATATGTTATTCCTACTGCATCAATCCATGCATGTCCATATAAGCACAATAACATGTATACGAAAACCCAGCTCCCTGCGCCTCTGCACCTACCTTTGGCTTTCCTGTATGCATTCGTAAAAAATAAAAGAAAAAATAGCAGAAACATAACCCCATGTATGGTAGGATTGTTTCTAGTTTACGATTTGTTTTGGGATAGTCTGCCTTGATTTTCTCCTCATTTCTACTTGTGTAATTGATTGAAACCAAGTGTATTCGTATCAATTTTTGTGTAACTATTTGTAAGTGAGTGGATTCGTGGATTCGTATCAATTGAATTAGCTGCTCAGGAATCGTGCACAAATTTAACGTGCTATTGTAAGAATTGCGCCCGAATGTGAAAACAGCTCCAAGCGCAATTTCTTCATTGGAAAGACGAAAAAACTTATAGGCACTCACACCCACTTTTTTTACGATTGAATCAAAAGTTTGATAAGAAATACTCGCACCTCTTCAATTTGAATTCAGTACAACAGGACGTGAAGAATTTGTTATAGGATCAATCATATTTGAAATTTTAAGATTTTAGACATCACCGGAAATTTCAGTCTCCTTTGCAAACATCATGGACAAATATTTGATCACTTCATTCCATGTTCAGAATTTTATGTTTTGGAGTCTAATGCGAGGACAAAAGGACACAAATCTTCCATGAACATAAATCCGAAAATCTGCGTAGGGTAAAAATTTCAATTTGAAAATATCTCTTCGAGATCAGTGGTCTTTCATGTGTATGAAAGTCCGCGTGTTCCTTAAAAAAAATATTTTAATTGATATTGAAATTTAATATATTGTGTCTTATTGTTTTTTTAATGGCAGGAACTTAAACTTTGAAAAACATTTAAAATAATATTTCAATTTTCAATTCAATTAATTTTAAATTGCTTTATTAATTTATATAATAATTTGGAAATATGAAATTTTCAAAGTGTACTTAAATTTTTTTTCGTTCTATAATCTACTAACAGAAAATAGCTACTCACTTGCCATTTGACTTTGAATGAATGTTTCCTATAGTATTTATATAAATGGCGAGTAAAACAATTTTAATCTTATTAGTCCGTGCCTCCGGCATAGTAGGTACTATAGCATTTGATAAGGCATTGACTCGCTATTAATTTTCGTTTTGACCGTCAATTTGTACGGGTTAATTACTGTTTAATCAAAGTTTATGCTAGGCTTATGCTCGGCACTTTCTCTACAAGAAATTTTAACCAAAGTTTTCACTTTACCCTCTTATTGCCCGCATCACTTGGCCCGATGTTATTTTAGTGCGCGCAACTTAATTTATCCTATGTTTTCTCAAAACAAAGTTATTCTGGTGCCTGTTCTCCATGCCCTGCATCCTGCAAGTGCCTGATGTTTGATGTCTGTGCAAAGGCGTCCACATTTGTCCAGAAATCCTTCCTCTAGAGGAGAGGAGCAGGGGAGAGAGTGAGTTTCAGTTTCAAGCTAGTTTGAGGAGCAGAGCAGAGAGTGTCCACCAGCAGCATCCAAGCTAGTATACGAGCCAATAGTAGCATCTGTCAAGGGGGGAGCTTCTGCTTCAGTTTCAGCCAAGGAAGAGAGGAGGAGTTTCTTGATTGATTGGGATTCTTACTACGTGTAAGTATGTTTAGTGGTTTCATTTTACAATGACCTAATTTTACTAGCTTTATTTGTTAGGATAATATTTGCATTTTATATTGATTGATGAAGACCTCGGGTGGTGGAGTCTAAAATGGCAGGAAAATCATTGTTGTTACCCCTGTGCCCATGCCTTCATGTTAGTCCACTATAGGGACATTTGCCTCAGTCCAGTCCAGGAGCCTCCCGTTATCCATTTTCTCCTTGTCATCTATCGTGGTTACATACACAGAGATACAGAGGAGATATCCAAGGCAAAGAAAAAACCTTGGAAATATGGATACCATGGGGGGGAAATTGCGTTTTGGGGGTCCTCCCTCTGCTTCCAATCCTCCTTCTAAGGGGTTCCAGCCTGAGGAGGAAGAATTGGACGAGGACGTGTTTTTGGAAGAAGCCGTTTTGAGAGATAAGGAGCTCCTACAGGACAGTGGCAACCCAGGAGTTGAAAGAAGGTAACGTCTTGCTGAGGATTGGAGGCAACCCTGGCTGTAGCTATGTAGGTATTGACCTAGATCCTAATTATCGGGCCTCATACCCACCTCCCTCTCGAACTTCAGATCCACTTCCCTCTAGTGCTGGCTTTCGAAGAACAGGCTCTTGAGGTGAAATACCCCATATCTTTGTTTTCTCGGGTCAATGCAAGATCCAAAAATACAAACCAATTGTCCATTTTTAGTTTTGACCAAAATATAGCATACCATAAAATCCTTCTTTGACTTATTCATTGTCATTACCTCTATACATCCTTACCATTGTAAGAATTTCCTGCCAAATTGGAAGGCACCCAGTTGTGAAATCTGTTAATTTCTTCATCTTCTTCTAACTTAGGGATACGATTTTGGTCATTGAAAGGCACGGCAATGACCCCTGAGGGCCAAGGATCTTCCCCTTGACGGGATGCTTTCGCTCATCGGATGAGCTCTAGCGCTCCAGGAAAGGTTTTCTTGAATACCCTAACTCACCTGGTTATGTCTTTGACAGTAAGAAAGCCTTGCCCCTCTGTCTGATGGCTGCTACAGCTTAGCTCCAGTGGCTTGGCCGGTACTTTTCTTTCCATCATAGGCGAGCTGATTTGCTTGTAGGGTGAGCAAGGGACGGGGCTTGAACTGAACCTTGATCGACTTATTTTGCTACTTTATTCATCTGGGAGTACTGGAATGTCCAAGGGGGTCATCTCCACGCACAGAAATGTCATTTCTATGGTCTTCTCCAATGCCAGGGAGAAAAACTTTTACTAATCCTTTTCCATAAGGAGTATGTTTTGTATCATCAGTAAGAAAAATGGAATTAAGTTGGCAATCTTGAAAATTCCAGAAAAAATCACGTCGACAAGTCATGTGCTGAGTGGCCTTGGAATCCAAGATCCAGGCATCTTCATAGTCACTTCTAAGATGGGATGAAAGTTGTGATGCTGGTGAGGACGTAAAAACATATTTTGAGTTATCATCATCTTGATCATTTGTAAATTGCGTTGAATGCTGCTGAAACATGGGAATTTTATTAAGTGAAGTTCGACAATCTTCAACATAATGGCCAACTTTGTTACATCTTCGACACACAATTTGACTTAAGTCTCTTCCTCTTCTTGAAGATTGTCCTCTACCTCTGCTTTGACTTCTATTTTGAGATTGTCCTCTACCTTGATTATTATTTCCTTGAAAATATCCTCTTCCTTGATTGTTTCCTCTACCATGAAAATTATTCCTTCCTGAACTGTTGCCTCTGTTAAAATTGTTTCCTCTGCTTTGGCTTCGACCTCGACTTTGTAAATTATGTGCTGCTTGATTATGATTCCCTCTGCCTCTACCTCGAGAATTGTCTGTTGATGATTTACTAGTGCTGGCCTCTATGAGAAAAACATCTTCACCAACTGTCTTCTTCTTCCCAAAAGTTTTATCATGTTGACTCAACATTTCACAGAGTTCATCAAACTTTAGTTTCTCTAATTTTCTAGTTACTTGTAGAGTCTCCAAAAAATGTGTGTAGGAAGAAGGAAGTCCAGCAATTACAATTGTGACCATAAAGCTATCATCAATTGCGGGAAAACCAGCATTAATAATTTCTTGCTTAATATTCTTAAGTCTTGAGATGTATTCAAGAACATCATCGCCTTCAGTTAATTTTTGTTGCAACAATTTTAATTGTAGATCGACTTTCTTTGATTCAGGCTGAGTATCAAAGAGGTCTTTAAAATTTTTCAAAGCAGACCATGGATCTGTAGCATTTTCTATATGGACATACATTTCATCATTCATAGAAGATTTAATAAGAGCTAAGGCTTTAGCATTCTTGACTTCCCATTTTGCTAGTGCAGCTGCATCTGTGGGTTTATTCGGCTTAACATCTCCATCACATATACCATGCCATAATTCATTGTAAATGAGAGTGCTTTCGATGAGACGATGCCATGTTTTATAAGATTTGGTGCCTTCAAGTTTGTCGGAATCATAAAACAAATTAATCAACTTAGACATCGTAGTGTTAAGACTTCACACCACGAATCAAGCTCCAAAAAAAAAACTCAAGATGTGCGACACAACAGCAACACACGATGCAAAAAATGAACTATCGGGGCTTGGCCTTGACCCTCGAATAGTCGTCAAAATAGGAGAAAATTGACTGAGCTTTGCACTTGGCTCTAGTCAATTTCTCAAATTTTTACAAGGCAACTTTCAAAATTTAACTTTTACAATGGTGCTTTTGCACAAACTCGTAAAAAAGAAGTTACCCCCCCTCAACATAAAATTACTTTGAGTTACAATGTCAGGCTTATCAGAGCCAGGTTTATCTCCCAAGAAACAAATTACAAAAAAAACTCCTTATTGCTCCAAAAAATTACAAATCACCTTATTGCTCCATCAACTATAAATTCCCAGAATTAAAAGGTCACTATATTTTTGCACAATACAATATTCCTTATTTCACCACAAAATTTACAAATTTGATTTAGCTTTCATAAGTTCAGCCTTGCACTTTCTTGATGCATTGGTCCTCTCGGTTTGAATGACATAAATGGCTATGTATTACATCGCTAGCGCTACTTCCATCAGATCAATTGTATTTCCACCATACATTTGTTTCAAAACTCCTGGACTTAACTACAGGCTTTCACACGATTTCAATCAATCAAACAACACATAGTAAGTGAATTCAAACCTGTATTTCATTGATGTTTCCGATGCGCTGTTATAACCAGTAGTTGTGGATTGATTTAATCGATCTCAAACTATCCCAATTGACCAAGTTCAACGCAGATTTAACGTATTCATTTAATTTAGAAAACAACGCTGCTCATACCTAAAGTTTTCAACGTATTAAATTTCTAGCGCTGCTCAGATCTTCAAACTGCTATTTCAAAACTGGAATTGGATTGTTTTGAAGCTAAATTATACAGGCTTTTAAATTAATTAACCCAGAAATTTAACACTCTTTCTCACACGGGCATTCTTTCTCTGCTGAAATTGACTTCAAACACATCTTCATCTGTACTGAAATCGACTTCAATTGTTTTAAATTCATAAAAAAAAAAATTTATTGAACAGAATTTCTCAATCAATGCCACTAAAGGAATTGATTCCAGCAAAATATAATTCAATACATCTTCAAAGTTCAGAGATTAGTTTACTGCGTCCCTCAGACATCAGTAATTCTTGTAAAAACCAGACTCAGTATTGATTTCTTCAAATCGAATTTCAATAACCCTTTATGCAACAATTTCCATAACATATATAATTCCAGAGTTAAAAACAAGAATTGCGCAAACCTGGTTTGGATTCTTCCTACAAGCGTTCAACAATTCTTGGAAGACCCCGACACTGTTTTCAGCGGCCATGGGTGATGCTAAGAAGAAAGGTAATGATGGTGTTTCTCCATTTGACAGCTTCTCAATCTTTTGCTGATCACTTCAACGGAGTTGAGTTTTCCACGATCTAATAGAGCTGAAATATCCTCCTCAAATAAACTACAGCATTACTGGAGCTCTGATACCACAATAATGGCAAAAGTGTCCTCAGACACATAATTTTATTAATCAGAAAAAAACAATTACATAATTTGATTTTGCAAGAGTTTACACCCGAACAACCAAACACTCTTGCAATGAGTTGTTTATAAGCTCTATGTCCTAACTACCTCTAATTATGGATCACTTATTAAATAACAAGTGTCCATTTACAATAAATGCAATTCAAACCAACTAGCTAACAAATCTCCTAAAATAGAGCCTAAGATACGACACATTTGGAGAGTCATATCTAGTT
>APFE030236142.1:0-17796 GCA_000404065.3 Pinus taeda
CCTGATTTAACTTATTTCCATAAAAAGAATTATAAATTATTAATAATAATATTATAATATTAATCTGGGTCCTTTAGTCAAAATTAGCCGTTAAATTAGCTGTTGGAATCTCTGCTTAGACTATTTAACTTGCTAGGCTGGATCTGTTTCTTCAAGTTTTCCTGACGATGAACCACACTGGTTGGTTCGAAACGCGTCGACAAATGATTATTTATGTGATTTTGCCGAAAATTCTCTAAACGATTGTGATTTTGTCGAATCACAACTAGGCTTCATCAGGGTCGATTCTTGTTCCTCCTTTGACCTACGATATGCAATATCGCAATCACAGTCGAGATCCTAGCGGGGGTTGATTCTTAACACTCCCCTTTGTGCAATTGTGATATGTGATTATCACATCACAACTTGCCTAAGGCTGATTCTCCTTAATTTGCTCATCTGTTTTTCTCCAATATGCAATATGTGAGACGCAATGGTAACCTGCCACTTGGCGCTTCCCCATTTGCTGAAACCTTTGCCACGTCATCCAATCTTGCCATCTGGACAATTCAAACCTGATCTTTGACTTTCTCTAACTCCGGCATATGAGCTCAGATTTGAGTATCATTCACACCATTAGATTCATAATAACGAGCTCTTCGATTTGAATCTAAGCTTATCAAGATTCTAACACTTTGATTTTTTGGCAAATTTTGAGCTCATGATCACTTAGCCTCTATTTTACAACCTAAACAAGATCTCTATGCAAGTATTTTTAGTTTCTTTAATCATTCTTTGGGTAAGTGGATAATGTATGCTCATTTTAATTAAAATTCAAAAGGTTTATGTTTTTCTATGTAACTTTCCATTTGTATTACCTTACGACTATTACAATGTATGTTCAATAATTCGAGATCAAAATTGGCTATAGTACTAGAAGATCCTGAGAAATCCTTCACTAATCTGGATTCCTGCACCGAATATGGAATATTGTTGGTTCAAGAGTCTAGCTGGGAGTCAGTCCCTTTTGTAAAAGAAGAAAGGTGTGCATTCTCTCCTAAGGACTTGTTCCTTTTTTCCTACAAATGGATTGGAGCGTTGGAGGGTTTTGTTAGCGCTCAAATCTACCTTAGGCTGAAATAAGGCAAGACTCAAGGCCACATCAAACCACGCTCAGCCTCGTAGCTAGCTCTACGAGGACAGGAGAGGGCTCTCTCCGGGTCAAACTCGGCAAAAGGTAATCGAAAAGGCTCGAGATGACCGAATTGATGACTGATTTTAGGCTAGGTATTAAGTACAAAGAGTTTAGAATTGATTTTTTATGATTTTGTTGAAATCAAGGGAAAGGCAATTTTGGTGCGGGGATGAGGCACATTTTTGCAGAGTTTCCATTGGGGCAAGATAGGCAATTGTTTGATGCCTTAAGGCAAGTGAGATGGATATATTAGACCGGTGAGAGGCTAAGGAGAGCAAGGGATCTCAAGGATTCTCCTTAAATTTGAAGAAAACATAGAATATTAAACAAATTTAAAGGCAGAGCATAGCAATTTCATGGATTCTACCTTAACACTTCATTTGTTTAATAAGAGAAGATTCAATAGAGATAATGATGCACATACACAACTTACAAGTACTGAGATAAAAACACCATCAAGACATAAGGCCACATGGATCCCAAATAGTGCTGCAAAACCCTGGTCTTTCCTTACCAAAAATGCTGGAAAAATATGTACAATATAGTCTCAAAACTATCCCAAGAGTTCAACCATCAAAATGACTAAGAAGATACATAATATAGGCAAGCTAACACATTTCCTTGCCTCTAAGGGTCGAGCTCATCATTTTAGGAGCTTTTTCAACCAATTCTAAACAAAGCACTAGAGTCTAGGCAGTCAAAACAACTTGCCTCTATAAGCTAGGAAACCAATTCATTCATTAAATGTTTTGCCTTTTCATGAATGAATCTTCTAGAAGAGATAAATAAGTGTCATGTCAACATAAAATTACATTAATTACATCAAGGAGGATTAAAAATCCCTCCAAAAGTCAAAACTAGTAAAATGCTGCATTTTCCTGAGTTGTAGGTGAAAAACTGGCAATTTTCCCTGATGCGTAGCGCGCCATTTCTCTACGCATAGCGCACCTTTGGGCCCACTTTTGGGGCACTTCCCGGCATCTAAATGATCCACAAGTGGGCTTGTTGGAAAGGGCTGGATGTCTACTTTCCAACCCAAGTTTCATTTCTCAATTTGGTGCTCATTTACCCCTCCAAAAATGCAATCTCCTAAGACTGCTTCCTGTGTGTCCAAAAAGTGGCAGAAGGTCATTTTTTGCATGTTTTTTGAGTTTTTGGGGGCTCAAAACCTGATGAAATGTCTTGGCAGTGGCTAAGCAGGTGTATTTTGTCATGGCAAATCCAAAAATGCTGACCTTTTGTAAAATGGACCTCCCCATCTTCAGGGTAGCGCGTAGCGCGCTACGCGTTGAGGGAAAAAACATGTTTTTGACAAAAAAAAAAATTCAAAATTGACCAAAATTGCTCCAAATTCTCTTAATTTTGAGCTGAGGGTGTATCATTGAGTGCCATGCTCCTTCAGGCAGGCTTCAGCCAAAATTTGGATTGGATCGGGCCTTTTCCTCCGTTTTAGTGCCTTGGCCAATCGTCCTTTAAGTATCTTCATTTTTGCTTAGCACACATGCATGCGGGCCCAATAATGTTTTTTCATGTGTCAAAGCAAATCTTTGTCTCTATTAGCTTTCACCAACAACTTTTCCAAGTGAGTGTTCACCCGGATGAGCATTGATTCCCGATCGATAGGTGTCAAATCACTGGGTCTCCTACGGGCCAATTCTCGGTCTTCACGAATCTTCCGCTGCTCATAAAGTTCATGCTCATCTTCCAACCATTTTTTGCGCTGCTCTAAGTAGTTGATCATCCATTTTTCCATCTGCAATTTCTTGTGCAGCGACTCATTCTCGGCCCTTTGCTCTCGGATGATCTCCTTGAGCTCTGAGGTAGGAGAGCTAGCATCAATATCAATGATATCCGTGTCCTGGTCTCTTGAAGGACCCTCATCAATCATGGGCTTCTTGCCCATGTCCTGACTCTGTACCTGTGCTGTAGATGGAAGTGAGACCGCTTCCACATGATGTGGAGATAATACTCGCTCTGCTGATGGTGTCAACGGGACCCCTTCCACACCGGGTGGAGATAGTACTCGTCGTGCGGCTGCAAATAAGGCCCTGTGGCCTTTCTGATATGTCACATATACGGGGGCATCAACATGCTCGGTCTCATGAATGTCAAACTGCTGTGAAAGCCCTCCCTCATCATGGACAATCTCAGGAGGTGGGTGTGGCACCGTGAAGAAGTCGCGAGAAATGAAATCCTCCCATGGAATACCCTGCTGTGCCAATTGATGCATCACTATGATGTTGATCAGTGCATAATGATAAATGCTCTTGTGTTGTTGTGTTGGGCTCTTCCTTTGTACCAGGGGCACCATCCTCTCTATATTTCGGCACATGAAAAATGGAATGTTCATCATTCGTACCCTTGTGAAATGCATCAACAAACGGATATGGTATGAATATAGACGTGAAAATCTGCCCTCACAAGTGAAATAGCGAATAATGAGCCTCATCAAGGGTGCATACTCATCCCTTAGGAATCTGAAGGGAAAAATAGCAGTTAGGTGTCTCATACATCCAGGTTTGATATATGGCTCATAATGAAATCTGTCTAACTGCTGGCGCTTGTTCCACTCCTCTCCAACATTTGGTATCCCGGTTGCTTGAGCAACAATCTCGGGTGATAGTGTGAAGTCCACTCCTGCAAGGTTCACATGACCATTGTGCAAATGTAGGACAAACAAGTGGACCAATTCTCTGTGATGTTGAATTTGTGAGATCCTCTCACAATACTCAAAACATGATAGGTACCGAAAACAGGTCACTGCAAGTGGACAAGCTTGCAAATGAGCCAAAGAGGTGGGCTCCTCCCGGACATGCCGACCACCTTTCCCAACTTTGTGATACCTCCTTGGCACATCTATTTCCGGTGTAGAATCACTGTCATAACCCTGCTCATAAGCTGACTCGGTTTCTGACATATTGTTTGAAGACAAGATGGCTGGAATATATATGCTGACTGTGCACACAATTATCTGTTGTTTGAATTTTTCCTTTTTCAAAATGCTGTTAACAAGGGGACATATACAAGGGGAATTGTTAGGAAAGGGGAAACATTAGGGAAATAGGGGCAATAGGAATTAAACAAAGAATTTAGGGAAGGGAAAGGGCATAGAAGTTATGATATTGTAGGGTTTGGGATGAAGTAGAGTTTGGGGTGAAATAGGGTTTGGGATTTTGTAGAGGGATAGTGTAGAATTTTATGAGGAATTTTTAAGGGAAATGTTGGTGAATATGGGGGGAATAAGAAACACAAACGTGGGACAACCTTGGCAGCATATAATCTTAAAACCCTAGCAAACTAGGCCTTTGAATCCACACAGCGACTTAGGGTTTTTAAATTTAGTTTCATGGCATAGCTATCATAATTTATTTACATACATCTTGCCAAAATGAGTACAAGGCATGGACATGAAGTCTACCTGTAGTTTTGCTTGAGTTAGAAAAGGATTTGAAAACTTTCTGGCGAATTTCTGGGCAGAATTCCCAACGCGTAGCTCGCCTTGCCCAACGCGTAGCGCGCCCCTGGTGCGTAGCGCATGAGTAATTTTGCACTGGGAAAACTGTGTTGATGCGTAGCGCACCTTAGCTGATGCGTAGTGCGCCCCTGGAACTAGCCCGATTTGCTCAATAACTTGTAAAATCGCCCTAGCATGGATGCACTTTTCTCTTGAGATGTAAATGGGTTGGTTATGAGGAGAGATTCCTTTATATAGACTCCCTTTTGATTTTTACTTGACCAAAACCCACTTTCTAATGTTTGGATGTTGACACTTTTTCAAATTAATAAGCTCTGACTTTTTGGTTTCCCTTTAAAACAAATTGGTTGAAATAATGATTTCTTCTGATAATTTTTTGCAGGGATAGCTCTGATATGCTTTGGCAAAGGAGACCAAGGCTGCACTTCAACATTTGAAGAACTTGAAATTTTGACAAAGTTTTACAAAAATGAGATAATGACCTTTGTTTCTCAAAAACAGAGTTTTGAAAACAAGGTGAAAATTTAACTGTACAATGATGAGAATTATTGAAATGATGCTTTATGAAGGACATCCCTTTGGCCTGCTGGTCCTTTATGACCTCTCAAGACAAAAATTGACTCAACCCTAGACCTAAGACCTCGAAATTTAAAACAAGATAAATGACCCTTTGAAGATTTTATTCACTCAAACAAACCTAAACCAGCAGTGCCAAACAGGAGGGGCATAAAAGACACAAAATCCTCCAGCAGAGTTATGGCATGCCTAACGGAATGCAACATGATCACACTGATGGGACACCTAATTATGAAATGCAAA
Source organism: Pinus taeda (assembly GCA_000404065.3). NCBI lineage: Eukaryota > Viridiplantae > Streptophyta > Pinopsida > Pinales > Pinaceae > Pinus > Pinus taeda. The sequence continues at coordinate 5,469 of APFE030236142.1, forward strand.
GAGATTTGATCTCTGGTGGAGGGCTACTAGACCGACTCTAACAGGTTTCTAAAGTTAGAGATTAGTTGCCAACAAATCCATATTTTGTTATCTGTTTGATATGGTCAAGAGCCAATGTAATTTGTATATATGTCAAGATAGATTAGGATGGAAGCTAGCGATACTGTGAACAATTTTGGTGGTTATATCTTCAGAAAGTTTGCATCGCCACGACCTCTCTGAGGCTGGATTTTTCACTATATGTTATGTATCGAGCATAGACTTTTGTTGTTTAGTAAAAGAGGGCTAATGCTAGATTCATGCATTCATTTATTTATTTCCAATGATGAACAGCATGTCCTTATAGATTAATCTTATTCCTTAAACAGGGATACCATTGGTTGGCTAAGGCCCAACCAACCCAGGTTTTTCTCCCTCTATCTATTATATTGTGTGGTAAGTAAATGATGTGATAAATATTTTTGTGTGAAATTTTGCTTGAAAGAGGTGCACTAGATTGGATAAGCTCTTGTGTGTTTTCTTTCGAAAGAAGTGATAAAGGTTTAAATTTGTAATTTTTCATTCTTATGTTTATGCTTGGAGTTTACTTTTAAGCAAGCTTTCTTTATTATTGAATAATTTCTTTCATTTACTGTAAGCCACAATAAGATTTTGAATATGGAATTCTCTTTTGTTTTTGAAGTCACCTCTTTAGTTTAAATATACTTTGTGGTGCACACATATTCCCTGAGATAAGATCCATAGAGGGGTTATTTCAATCTTTCTTGGTAATTGATACAATTATTCTTTAAATTGTCTCTTTACATAGCAGTCAAGTGAAAATCCTTGTTTTGGTACCTGTAGCTATTTGGTAGCATTACTGTGCAAGTGAATTTGTTCTTGGTTGAGGATCTCTTGTTTTGAAATTTCACCGTATCACTATGATCTTGTTGAATGTAAGTTTTCCTTCGGTTATTTGGAAATGATAAGTGCACGAACATAATATTGTCATCTTTAACCAAACTGAAGTCATTATTTGAGTTTTATTCATAAAGTTATATGCACAGAAGTCGATCGTGAACACAGTGTTAAACCAAAAAAATATAGATATATTTGTGAGGTGATCTTCAGATTTATGCACAAGATTTTAATTTTCTTTCGATGATTGAAGAAGTCTTGAGGTTCATGCATTAAAGATGTGATGAGTCTGAGAGTTTTGTCTTAATTCAAGAAAAGTTTCTTTCCACAACATTTGAGATTAGACTTGCTACATGATATCCTTTTTTATTGCAGGAACATGGTGTTTTTATTCAGTATAGGCATAGAGCGTTTCGTTTCTCCTGGTACAATAATAAAGAGAAGGTATTGTTATATTTTACTTAGTATAGGAACAGAGTGCAGGAATTATTTTGCCTTTACAGGAACTAATTGCATAAATAGATTTATTTTGAAAATTCTTTCCGTTTTCAAATGTTTGCACTTGCATGGTTTGAAATGAATCTTGGATTTGTTTTCTCTTGAGTTATTTATTTAAGATCTCTAGTTTTTTATTTTTTTTTTTTTTTAATATATTTATATTTATTTATTTTTAATATATATATATATATATTATATATATATAGTAAAAATCCGGTCTCTTGAGTGGTGTGGTGTCATTGTGTTGATAGTAAAGAAACATAATTTAAAGGTATACTTTACAAGATATGTTTTATTGCACCTAAATGATTTAGTTGTAGGGATAAAAATAGAGATTACAAAAATGATCCAGAATCCTTGGCATTTCTTGTGCTAAGCATCAAAGCTTACGAAGCCTTGGATTGATAATTAAATGTTGAGTAATTGAAATTCAATTACTACCCCCAACACTGCCACTATCACCCTCTTTCTAGTGAATGTAGGTGATTCATGATCATTCGGAAAATTCTTTTTCTGTGCTTGTATAATTCTCTTCTAGAATTCATCATAAGATAGATTTTACAAGTCCATTACCGGATCATCATTAAGAGGAACAACATCCCCTTCTTCGCTCGAAGCTAAATCTGTTGCTAGAGGTGTTGGAGACTAAACAGTGACCTATGGCATACTCGACATTAGGTCAACAACCTCATTTTGTGGCTCCAAATCCAACTCCATATCTACAACTTCAATCAAGTCTTCAACATGTTGAGTAATCTCTAGATCCTGCATCTATTCACCCTCCTCCTCTACTGTTGGCTAGTTCTATTCTTGTTCTTCAACCTGTATTGGTGTTGTTTCTTCTGATATGGTGATTTACCTTTATTATTCTTCCTATTTCTTCTTATCTTCTTGTTCTTTCCTCCTCGACTCTCATTCTTCCTTCAGTTCTTGTTCTGCTTGCTTCAATCTCAGTTTTGCTTCCTTCAAGCTATGTTTTTCTCTCTTCCTCTGCTTGCTCTCTGTATCCTCTACTTCCTCTTTGATTATTCTTCTAAAGTTGCTTTCATGATGTTGGGATGGGGTCCCCTAGGGTCAATTTTGGGGAAAAATCCCAAGTTTTGATGTACAAAATGTAAAGTCTCCACAAATTATGGTTGCGGAGCATGTAGAGAGTAAAAGTGTCATAAAGGGTTTTACCCTTCTTAGGATGTTTAAGGCAAGAGATAGAGACAAATATGAATGCAATGGGTCAATAAGAGGAAGAGCGTATAAGTCTTAGAGTAGAAGGAAGGCTTTGCATCTGTGTGCGTAGAGGCCTAGAGTAGAGTCCGCAGCTGAGTGCGCAGACCCTTGCAGCTAAGTGCACAGGGAAGTATTAAGTTTGTAGGATGAACTAACTATTAATAAAGAAGATTGTTGCAAAAATACTTGTGTTTATCTCTTTACTTCTCTTTATATGAATATGCCTTATGTTATAATGGGTTTATGAAATAATGATGCATTGATGCACGACTTTACATGACCTATATTGTTATATGAATGCAATTAATGTTAACTGTTTACGTGAATATTATCTTGGTGTATGTTGAAGTTACCGAAAACTTAAGCTAATCAAATTAATTGTTGGGTTATATGTAATCTTTGGTACACGTAAGTAGTGAATTCACCTATTCATGGTTTGTGAAAGACAGTCGTAAATGTTCGTGGAGGTATAGAATATGATCAACGATAGTTATATCGATAAGCCCTAAAGGCTTATCGATCTGTGTGAAGGAAAATTTAGGGCATAAAATGACATCACGTTCATCTCTGGGTGCAGAAACTTTCTTCCAGCATCCCCCCATACTGCTTCGGGTGAGACTTCAGTCCACGCTCCGCGGATTGATACCGAAAGGGCTAGTAGTGTAGGGATTTGTTTGACGAAACTAACTCTAAACCTAGGTCAAGACCCACTAAGCCAAAAAATGGTTATGTTGTCGGGACCGAGATCTGCATAAAGTGATGTGTGATGTCGCATCACTGGAATCTGGCCAAGAAAGAAATTGAGGAGTGGTTGGATAGAAAGATCCACGAATTTGCGATGCAAGAAAATAGAAACCTATGCCTGACGAAAGAACAGTGGTTGGACATATACCTATACACAGAGATACATGAGATCTTGTTTTTCACCTTCACGATTGAACTATACGAGTGGATCGCTAAATTGGCAGATGGCCAAGGAAGGTGGAGGCTTGACGGTCTAATAATGTGGACCTCAGAGCTAGTACGGAGGTTGGAATCCTCTGAAGATAAGATTGTGCATGCTATCGATCATTGGCTTGATCAAGTCATAGGAGGCTTTGTGACAGAATTCGTAGTCGATACCTCAGTCAGCTACAGTGAAGCAAAGCGACACTTTTTCAAGGGACCGCGAGGTAAGTATTTGAGATCTTTGAATACTTGGATTAAGATGCTCTTGTGTGAAAAGTGGGTTATGCCATTACCTTGATGTTTGGAGCTACACAAAGTGGAAAGTTATTCAAGGATAGAGGGAGAAAAGGCCCTAAATATAGCCCATTGATTGAGCCTCCTCTGAGTGACGACGAGGGAGCAGCACAGGCTTCACTGCAGAGCGTTGTTTAGTTAATAAAGCAAGGGTTTCTGTGAATACCTCATTTGTCCACACCACCTCCACCTTCACCTCCACATCATACACCTTCATCCACACCACCACCACCTCTACCACCATTCAATATGTCGAATATGATGAAATTACCCGTTTTCAAGGGCTTAGGAAATGAGGACCTAGACCAGTTTTGGTTCATTGCGAAGTCCATGTGGACAACACAAAATATTAGAGATTATCATATGAAGAAAGCGCAATTGGTTACTACTCTACAAGATCATGCATTGACATGGTACATTAAGTATGCACTGATAACCCAGTGACATCATTAGCAGACACTCAGACTACTCTGAACAAGGAATTCCGTAGGCCTAAGTCTAAAACACAGTCGGTAGTGGGGTTCAAGGAAATCGCGATGAGGATCATGGAAACACCCCAGGAGCTGGATCAGAAGTTGAGTGCAGAATCCATGAAGCCAATATGAATCTCACAGACAGTCAAAACCGCAACTGGTTTATAGCCACACTCTTGCCTCACTTAAGCATTGCTCTATCACAACAAAAGATAGGAACACAGGCGGAAGCGCTGGGGATCGCACTGAGATTAATGAGACACCTATCTAGGATGCGATGTTGGGAGTTCAACAGATTCATGTGAAGTTACAGAACCTCTACTTGGAGTTTTAGAGCTTGCAAAAGGAGAAAGCGGCTCAGCCAGAGGTGTGCGAAGAAGTTTGGTGCCTCAAGTGTAGGAACAAGGGGCATGATAAGGATCATTGCCCTATTTTCGTGAATTATATAGTAGGAGGAGGGGCCATGCCTCTGAGGCAGGAAGCCCCAACAAGACCAAGTACAGGGCTCACGCTGTGGTGTGTTATCTGTCAAGTAGCAGGAAAACGTGTAACAAATGATTGCCACTTACTGCAAAAATTTGTACAGATGCCACAATAATTATTCTGCAACTTCTATAAATCGATAGGCCATGATGAGATTAATTATCGTATCTATGAGTTAATGATGGAAAGAACACCCGCATATTAGATGCAAACAGAAACTCGACCTCTAGATCAAGGCACTAGGGGAGAGCGCAAAGGATATCAGGAACGCGAAAGAGGCCGAGGAGGAGGAGGACCTGGTAGAGGTCGAGGGCAAGTTATTTGTTATAATTGCGGAGTGATAGGACACTACGCGCGGGAGTGTATGAGCCAGAAATGCCCGTCATACCAGTATTGTACCCAGTTTGACCACACGATAGAACAATTCCCTATATTGATAGCTAAAATGCAGGAGAAGAAGGCACAGCCTCAGCAGCCTACCCAGAACTGCAGATGATGAGGGTAGAACCTTGTGAAGAGGATCCCAATGTCAATATCGTGCTGTGAAGTGGTGTGACAACTGGCGTCGATAAGGGAAAGTAGCCTGAAGAAGGTGGATGGGTTTGCAATGCTCTAGAAAAAAGAAGTTGGGTCTACTTTGGAGCATGCAAAGGAAACGTTCATGGAAGCAAAGAAAAGCTTCGCTGAAGCCTCTACCTCAGGAAGTCAGGATAGGCTATCTGAAGAAGTTGACCCCTCCATGCTTACTACTTTATTGGAGACTTGCATGAAACTATTGCATGACAACAAGGTTTTGAAAGGATTACAGGAGTTGATAAACAAGTGTGTTGGTAGGGATAATGTTTCTGATGGGCACCGCGCAGTCAGAAATATCGGTAGACATAAGACGAGAACAAGATGCGAGATGAGGCTCACTACGCAAATAGGATAATACAAGATGGATCAAGTTATTTTGGATCTAGGGTCGAATGCGAATGTTTTGACTAAACATACTTGGGAAAAGATGGGGAGGCCTGCGCTGTAGTGGTCTCTGATTCAATTAACAATCACAAATCAACAGAAGATTATCCCTTTGGGGAGATTGCATGGAGTATATATAGATATGGAGGGTGTGAGTGCAGTGGCTGACTTTGAAGTAATAGAGATTATTGATGACAACAATCCATATCCCACGCTCCTTGGAATTGATTGGGCTATCAACATGAATGGGGTCATCAATTTGAAGAAACAGATGATGTCGTTTGAAAGGAAAATGCTCCGCGTGGTAGTACCATTATACCCTATAGAAGGGTCACGCTACACTGAACCGGTCCACGACTATGAGGAAAGCAATGATGATGTGGACCATATCTCTAAGATAACAACATGAGACCAATATTGGGTTAATCTGACAGCTGATGGGCGAATTTCATGGGACCGCGAAAGCTCTTGTACGTCGGATTCAGACAAAGAATTGGAGCACTGGCAGAATAGGTTGCACGAAGTATCCACGTTGCGATGTAATATGATGAATAAATCATTGCGATGTGTGTCATCCAAGGTAAGAATATTACCATATTGTGGTGGTATAACTGATGTGGATACATTTATAGATGCATTTGAAAGGGAGGTTCCTAAAAAGCATCGCTTCCAAGCGCTGGTTTTGGTGCTACGCCTGCACGGTGGTGGGGTACGCATAAAGACAATTTTGAAGAATGACGCTATTACACATCATTTTTCCATTATCACTGTACTCCCCATTCCACGATCCCAGAGGACCTATATCGTGACATTCATGTGTTTTCCCATCATGAAGAAACTCCTATTATGTCCCTCTTCATGAGCATAATATTTCCCTTTTGCATCATTTTCCAAGAATCTTTCTTTTACCACAGTTTACAAGATCGATGCTAATGACTATTTCATCCCCTACATTGATATGTAGATTTTAACACTGGGACTAGCGTTGATCAGTGCTACTAAGCCTTGTCTCAGTCGCACCGATCCTCTTTTGGTGAGTTTTTTAACTATGGAGTCGAAGCTTCCAGGTCTAGAAGCTTCATAACGGAAGTCCGGTAAATGGTTGGGTTGGATGGAGCCAAGGAAGTTAGTTTGGGTTCCTTTCCCCTATTAGGATGGAACAAACCCAAGAGATAAGGCCTCTCCCATGATAATAGGAACCATCCCCCCTCCATCAAAGCTATATAAGCCCCTCCTTTCCCAAGTTGAACTAGTTTTTGGATCTAGTTTCAATCTTAGTATTTTTGGAGCTTGAGTAACCATCATGATATTATAGCTTGTAGCTCTCTACTTTATGTTTGAGGGAGAAGAGTGTGTTTGGTTTGGTTTGATTCTAAAGGGAAGAAGCCTTAAAACTTCCATTTTTGGGTCTATCCATGAGATGCTAGCAGAAGTGTGGGAACCTGGATACGTCGGAGGAGACCAACAATGTCAAGGCATTGGTTGTAATCTCTTTTTGAACTTATATGAATACAACTATTGATTGATTTCCCACATTAAAGTGTTATCTTACATTTGATCACTTAATGTTCCTTGACCTATTAAGTAGGCTGAATGCAATTTGTATGCTATCATGTCTTTTGTTGTTGTTTGTTTTCTTGTTTCAGGTATTTTAAGGAAGGAAATGAAAAGTAGTTAGAGTAAGGAAGCAAGATCAACTCCAAGTGGAATAATGTTCTAAGAGGTAGGCCCTCTTATTTGATTCTAGCTTAAGGAAGTTTTCTATATATTGTTTGTTTCTGGCTAGACCCGCTCTCTCGGGCTAGAGGAATTGTCTTTGTTTGCATCAAGAATTTATCTACACCACAAACTAGCGACTCCATTGGGCAGCCAACCTTCTGTTTGATTGATTTTCATTTTATGGTTTTGTGTGAACCTTTCTAGTATCACCATTTCCCTTTAGTTTTCTCTGCTTTGCCTGGTTTACTGCTCTGAGTCTGAAATTTACAGTGGCAAGTCTGGTTTTAGCCTTTGAAAATTTTTATTTTTTTGCTTGAATCCTCGGTCAGCGCATTTATTTGTCTGATAGTCGCGCCAATTAGCACAAGTTTCTCTAAAACAGATGCGTCGACCCCCTTCTAGCGCTTGTTGTCAATTAGGTAGTCACGTTGATTCCTGTAGTTGAAGATTAGGGTTTCCCCTAGATCATAACTAGTGTGTCTTGCCCTCTTGATTTCTGCCTCTTAGCTTGTTTTGTCTATGTTCTCCCTTACTGGAAAGCTTCATTGGCTTAGTTTATATGCTTGTTTGGTTTGTTTTTCTTCACTTGGTTTCTTGAGTCCTTGGATGATTTGTAGCCCTAGAGTATCTAGGTCATCATCCATTCAGTTGCTTGTGTTCTCAGCAAGTCAAGTTGTTGGTTAGCTTCTCCATGCATTTTCTTTTTTTAGTCCTTTTATCGCTTTGAATTCAATTAAACAACTTTGAAAAGTTTCGTTTGTTCTTCTCTTGATTAAGCATCTCTTTTTGGGCATAGATTACATTGTTCTTCTTGTTCTTGATTGAATCGTTGCATCATTGGTTTGAAAGGAATTCTCAAGCTTTCCATTTGATTGATGTTGATTGTTTTGAAATTTTTTTATTGAAGTGTTTGTGAAAGATTCATGTTATCATTCCATTGAAAAATACATAATTCTAGTTTGTTGAATCAATATGTTACATTAGCTAGCATCATTGAAGACTAGAGTCACATCATCATTTGTATTTGAAAAGAAATGAATTATCTTTACTATTAAAAGGAATAGTGAAGTGCTTTCGATAGGAAGATTCAGTGCATTTTGGAGATTTGTTAGTGAAAGATTTTATTCTTTTGATTATTGCATTGATTGTGTGTTCTCTATCTCTCAATTAGTGTTACCTTTCATCGAAGAAAAAGATTTCCTTTCTCATATAGCTGCATGTAGGAGTTTTTCAGTTGACAGCAGTAGGGCCTTATAATTGAAACCTAATTCAAGGTTAACCGTTAAAATATATTGAATTAACCTAAGGAAGCTTTGAAACTTAATGCTTATATTTAGAGGTCTAGGCTAGAGACGTGTTTCGACGTCTTTAAACACAGCAGTTGTCGTTCGCTTCGGAACTAGACAGTGCTAGTACGGACTTGTGCTCCCCATACCATCGAGTATATAAAGGGAGACCCCATTAGGTATTCAATCCTTTATCCATTGGAAGCTGATTCTGTTTCCTTGTAAATGTGATACATCATTCGAGGAGATCTCCTACCTGTACTTCTCAGTTCGTCGGGAGGTATTCTGCAGTTCACGGTTACCAAGTAATCATTTTGCCTAGATCATCCAGAGCAATCATTTTGGTCTTTTTGACTCTATAAATTTAAAATATCATCAAGCACTTGTCCTTTTGAGATCATTTAGACCAAAAGAGACCATAGTTAACTTTTTTCCTTTTCTCGACTCTTAAAACATGAAAAGGCAAAGTTTTGTTTCAGTATTTTAAAATTAACTTCCCATGAAATGTTCCTGGTTAAAGTTATCTTTCTTAGTAATTATTTAGGGTCGATTCCAATGGAAACATTTCCAGAGTCTACCAGTCAAGGATTCCCCTCGGATTGGAATCCTGGTCCTTTTCCTTCATTTGAAAATGCTGGTGCTCCTTATATGGAAACGTTGTCCCTCCCTGGGTTAACCATTAGTTTATTTATTTGGTTATTTTCAACCTCGGTGGTCCCGAGTGTCTCGACCCCTGCCCATCCATCTCCTTCATTTGAACCACATCACGTTGATTCTAAGGTTGACCCTCACCTTCTTCTCCTATTTATTCACCCTCCTCTTCTACTTCGCCTAGTGAAAGTTTGAAATCCAGTAACCAGGAGGCTAAGAAGAAGAAGAAGATAGATAAGCGAGAGGCCAGCTGTGTAGTCGTTACTCCACATGCACCTCTCGTAGACAAACCTTCTGATCCTCCACGGAATGTTAGATTCCCTTGCAATCTGTGTAAGGGTGACCATCTCCTTTGAGATTGTCCTGGCATTCCCAGAGTCTTAAAGGTATGGTCTCAAGACCTGAATCGAACATCCCTGTCAACCTCTGGAGGTCATGTCGATGCTATACCTTCAGCTAATGATGGTAAGAGGAAGGGAAAGATTAGATTCCCCTGTAGGTTATGTGAAGGGAATAATATTCTTCACCTTTGTCCTCTTATGGATAAAGCTTCCAAAGTTTTGGAAAACCTTACAGCTGCTCAACCCCAACTTCCTGTTGGTTGTCAAAAGCTTTCTTCTAACCCTCTCCTAGTTGGTAAAGAGATTAACTTGGATTCATCTCTTGCCCATCCTACTCCTCTTGAGCATGACTCTTGTGTTTGTTCCCTATGAACCATTGGTCGAAAAGAGTGTCGACATGGCTTTGCCTTCAGTTGTTCACTCTATTCCCAAAGAGAGTGGTGATCATATTGCTCATGTTCTTCTCATCTCCTCAATTCTCATGAATCGAAGAGTGACTCTCCCGTCCCAGTTGTTCAGGAGAGTCCTTCTCCTATTCCTATAGAGAATGATGGAAATCATATGATACCCCCACAAGTAATTCGATCGTTTCTTTTGATTGGAGTAAATTGACTGCTTTCCACCTTCCATCTTATGTGCCTTTCCAGATCAGAGTACAAGCCTATATATGGTAGTACATGGCACTATTTAGATGAAGGAGCATCTATTAGCATCATGTCTTCTACTACTTGGCAAGCTTTGGGTTCCCCACAGCTTGTGCATGTCACCCAAAATTTGTTGGCTTTCAACGGAGGAACCAGTAAACCTTTAGGGATCCTTCCGAAGTTCCCTATTACTTTGGGAGGAAAGACCATCTATATAGACATGATGGTAGTCCAAGGTCCCTTATATTTCAAACTTCTCCTTGGACATGACTATGTTTATGTCATGGGAGCTCTTGTTTCTTCACTTTTTCGTGTGGTTTGTTTTCCGAACAAAGGGAGAATTGTGAATATTGATCAATTGTCGTTCATTGGTCACTAGGTGCCCCCTTTGCAACCATCGTCCCCTATTGGCTCTTGTTTGCAAGTAGTACCTTCCCTGCCACAGGTCAATTATGTGGCTACACATTCCATCTTTGCATCAGTTGATCATTACACAAAAGGTATCGTACATTATGTACTGGGGACATTGGAACCCATTCTGTCTTTAGTACCAAATGACATGTATTCCTCCTAGAGCGTGGTTCATTCATCTAGTGAAGACCTCTTGGGAGCCATGTTCTCTTATGGGTCATGAACAGATGTCGTGAGGATAGTTCCTAGTCTTGTGTCAACCTCGTTAAAAAATGAAACAAGGTGTTATCACTTAGAACTAAAAGTTTGATGCATATAATTGCCTGTCCTAGTTTGATGACAAAGGTCTGTGTTAAAGTTGGTTTCATTTTATTTTTCTCACTTAGGATTTGGAGTTTTAAAGGTTTTTAACTTAGATCATACTCCACTCCTATTGGTTCTCCTCCACCCATAATTATTCCATAGTCATGTCTTGTCTATGCCAAGTCACCGTGTCTTTTAGTGATTTCGCAGCGCAATCTTATTTGCCCATTTCACAGCGCAATCATGGTGTAGCAGTTTCGCAGCGCGTCATGATTAAACAGTTTCGCAGTGCATCATTAAAAATTATAACTAACAGCGCTGCGAAATCATGGATTCGTGCATTTCGCAGCGAATCTTTCCCGAAATGTCAAGTCCGTAGGTGAGTCAGCATTTGTGTCTACTCATGTCAGTCTGTGTACCTTTTGTATCATGCCTGAACGTTCATTTGCCACTACTCCACCAATAGATCGCTGATATGCACATGAATATCATTCCCAAGAGATTTTACCGTACATAGACCTTAATGATGGTCGTAAGTGCTGCATGAGTGACCAGTCGGCCGATTATGTAGTGAAGTGTTTCATTTTGAATTTCAAGCGAGGCTAATTTCAAGCGAGCCTGTTTACAAGCGAGGCTGAGTTAAAAAAGGAGCTGAACCATCATCCCGACCGGAGCTGTTAGAATTTGGGTGTGAAGATCTCAAAGGAAAATATGGAGAGAAAAGAGCACAGATCCGGTAAATGTCAGAGGAATGAACCTGAAGGCCTGGACATAACGTTGAGAGATGAAGGCGTGAAGAAAGTGTTCAAAGATGCCAGGTGCTAGAAATTTTGTAAAAAGCTACAAGGAGGGCATGCATAGGTAACTAAGGAATTTGCGCTAAATTTCATTGGTTTGAATTCAAAGGTAGCCATGTTAGAAATACAGGTTTCTCCAGAAGCAATAGCTGCTGTAACCGAGATCCCAAGAGGATGGGAAGAATGGTTCAAAAATTTTAAATTTGATATGAATCCTTGTAAGGAGTTTTTAAAAGAGGCATATGTAAATGAAGACTTAACAAAAGCAGTGCCCAGGAATTATGTCAAGGAACATTATGCTCTTCTTCTCACCTGCATACAAAAATATTTGACCTGTGAAGGAAGGTACAATAAGGTTTATTCTTACCATTTTAAACTGCTCTTGCATTTCACCGGGAA
>APFE030236142.1:18014-123299 GCA_000404065.3 Pinus taeda
AAGGTGCAGCTGAGGAAAGAGGATTGTGAAACCTCTTTATTTCATCATGGTTTGATTAAGTTGCTAGTTTTAGATGGCCTCCAAAAGATAGGTAGAGACTGGAATTCGTTTATTTTCATGGTTGGATTCCAAAATAAGACTAGTCTTAGTCCACAACCAGCCAGAGAGTTCACCATAGCTAAGCTTCAAAGGGAAGTAAGAGCTAAAAAGCAAATCAAGCCACAGCTACCAAAACCAGTGAAGCCACTAATCATTCAAGAACAACCTCAGCAATCAACAAAGGAAAAGACTCAGGGTAAGAAGATTTTACCTGAAGCAAGCAAATCTGAAGCAGTCTCAAGGGTAAGGCCAAGAAGCAAAATAAATAAGGAAAAAGGTAAAGTTGTAGCTATTGAAGAAAGCCCAGTGTCTAAGGCAAGCTTAAATGATTTATTACAGGCCATTGAATTAGAGCAGTCTAAACCAGTTCAAATTGATTTGACACAGTCACCGCAAGAAAGTGTTAAGAAAACCAAGGCCTCAAAAAGGCTTAAATTTGATGAGCCAACTCAGGAGTTTATTTTTAAACCTAGAAGACCTATGACCAGAAAATTCCAGCAAGCATAGGAAACACTGCCCAGAACAGAGGAAACTGAGAAAGTTAAGCAAAAAGATACAAACAGGGCAGTCATCACATCTGAAGAAGATTATATAGCAGCCATGAAGAGCCAAATAGAAGTAGCTGAAGATGAGATTAATCAACTGCAGAAAGCTGCTCGAGACCTGAAGGCACAGCTAGGCAAGTTGCCTGATAAATGAATTTTCTTTTCAAGAAAGGTTTTGTTCCAAATTTTTGTCAATTTTACTTAGGCTTATGGTTTTGAAGACATGTAAATCCCTGTTATACATATGAAAAATCAAAGGGAGTTTTTGGCAATCAGAGTTTTGGGTGATAAAGTTTTCGGGTCAAAATCAAGTTGTTTTAAATAAAAGCAGCAGTTTCGTAGCGCGCTACGAAACTGCTGTAGGTGATGATTTTAACGCAGACAAACAGTTTGATATTATGAGCGGGAATTTTGAAAGAGAGACACCTGTTCATCAATACAGCCTACAGCACATCAAAAACGTGGCAACGTTCCATACCTTGGGTTATTAAAGGCTCAGAAAAATGTTGTTATATATTTGAGCAAATTGTGGAAAACAGAAGCCGAGAAGCAGGGGACATCTCTTAATACCACGGGGCAGATAAGGATTCAGTGTTCAAGGTCAATATGGAGTATTAAATGTCCAGCTTATCCAATTTGAAAGAGGACCAGGTGTCAAAGAACGAGGGGTAGCCACTATGGCATGGAAACGGAGTTAGAGTCCTAGTTAATTTAGAACTTTTTAAAAATTACAGTCAGCACTTTATTGTATTTAATAGTCATTTAAATAGCTAATAGGTATCATTAGAGATAAGGATCGAGTTATTAAATTCCCCTCATGCTGGAGGAGGAAGCTCGAATTAGTTAGAATAAGGATTCTATATATAGCTGAAACAGCAATGTAATGAGGGTTGGAAATTTTGTAACAGAAGTACTGTTTTAGCTTATGTAAAGACCATTTTCAGTAATATAAGTTATCTGTTTTTCTTCTCAGGATTCATGAAGGATTTCCATGTTCAGAATGTGTGATTTGTTTTTTCCTTAATGTCTTTTTACAGTTGCATGGATGCATAATCACTCAGAATTCACTGATTGTGCTCTGACTTCCTGTATGCATGTATGAACTGTGGTTTTATGTGAGTTGTGTTCTGAACATCTAAATGCTAAGTGCCCTGACTTCTATGAAAAGGCAGTATCACTGTTTACTGAAGTATGATTGACTCCATAGGCCCAATGGAAACTTATGTAATGTTTATCCAGCCATCAAATTTGTTAATGTTATTCCACAAGAGTTAGCCATCTTATCTATAATCAAAATCAATAACCCTTTGAGAGAGCCCTCTCAGGCTAAGGAGGCTAAGCCTTAGTCAAAAGATTGGTTTGAAATAGTTACTTGAAGTCTTCCTGGTTTGCAGCCTTCCAGGGCTTGATTTTGAGATAACAGAATGTGCCTTCCATCATCTTTAGGTCTCATTATCCCCTAAAAAAGACCTTGTGTATAAATGCCATCACAAGGAATATTCCCACCGTGCTGATGCTGCACCATGCTGTTTTCAATTGTAATGCTTGTTACTGCTCAAATTAGTAGGGGACCAATAGGGGAATCCCTAAGGCTCCCTTCTATTTACGGACTTTCACCGATGGGAGGAGACCTGATATGTATGGAGTCACCAATGAATGATAAGTCAATGGATATGAATGACCCAAACCCTTTCTGAGAAGGTTTTGAAGAATGGGACTTGCTTGCTTTCTGAGCAAGGTACTATGTGCTTCTAGGGAAGGAGGAGGATTTTTGGGGTTAGGTGTATGAGGATAGACTTTGAAAGGAGTTTCCCTCACCTGAACTCCTTGTTTAATTTGGTATCCTGGATGGTTCTTGAAAAGTAGTCCCTTGAAGGAGTGGGACCACATGGGACCAAGTGGACCCTGTCTAGGGTATGAGGAAGGTATGGAATAATCAATAATTTTCTTACTCTAGACAAGGTGGGAAGGATCAAAGAAAGTATTTGACTCAATGATGTTTGTGTGACCCTGGGAAGTGCTAGCCTTGGCGATGGGAGGGCAAGTTTTGGTCCCAGAGATAGGGCTTGGCTTTTCTCCCAGCTCCATTGTCGGAATGTCTTCAAATTTGGAGGAGGACTAGAAGAGAGGGGAGCGCAGGAGACCCTAGGAGATTGAACTTTTTCAGTGGCTAACTTTTTGGGAAAATGATGCTGTAGGCACCCCAATTGGCTAGACTTGGGAGAAGGTGAAAGAATAGGAGTTTTGGTGACCACCTTTGGTAGATCAGTGCCTTAGTACTTGGTAGAATGGAGTCTTTGTTGATTATGTGTAAGATTTCTTGGTTTCTAGTTAAGGAGGTCGCAATATTACTCTACAAACCCCTCTAGGTCAAGTGAAAGCAATCTAGCAGCTTTTATACTCCACTCGCACAAGAGTTTGTCATCCCAAACATGCAATGGCTCTTGCAGTGCTATGCTTTTGGCTAGAACTGTCCACCTAAGAAACATCAACTCAATTTGATACCTACAAACTCATAATGTCCCTCCATTCCCATTGAAATGGACTTATGAAATAGGAAGTATCCATAACATCCCATGGAATGTGCCTTCCACCATCTTTAGGTCTCATTATCCCCTAAAAAGACCTTGTGTATAAATGCCATCACAAGGAATATTCCCACCGTGCTGATGCTGCACCGTGCTGTTTTCAATTGTAATGCTTGTTACTGCTCAAATTAGCAGGGGACCAATAGGGGAATCCCTAAGGCTCCCTTCTATTTACGGACTTTCACTGATGGGAGGAGACTTGATATGTATGGAGTCACCAATGAATGATAAGTCAATGGATATGAATGACCCAAACCCTTTCTGAGAAGGTTTTGAAGAATGGGACTTGCTTGCTTTCTGAGCAAGGTACTATGTGCTTCTAGGGAAAGGAGGAGGATTTTTGGGGTTAGGTGTATGAGGATAGACTTTGAAAGGAGTTTCCCTCACCTGAACTCCTTGTTTAATTTGGTATCCTGGATGGTTCTTGAAAAATAGTCCCTTGAAGGAGTGGGACCACATGGGACCAAGTGGACCCTGTCTAGGGTATGAGGAAGGTATGGAATAATCAATAATTTTCTTACTCTAGACAAGGTGGGAAGGATCAAAGAAAGTATTTG
Source organism: Pinus taeda (assembly GCA_000404065.3). Classification (NCBI taxonomy): domain Eukaryota; kingdom Viridiplantae; phylum Streptophyta; class Pinopsida; order Pinales; family Pinaceae; genus Pinus; species Pinus taeda. The sequence goes on from APFE030236142.1 coordinate 21,804, forward strand.
ACTCAATGATGTTTGTGTGACCCTGGGAAGTGCTAGCCTTGGCGATGGGAGGGCAAGTTTTGGTCCCAGATAGGGCTTGTCTTTTCTCCCAGCTCCATTGTCGGAATGTCTTCAAATTTGGAGGAGGACTAGAAGAGAGGCGAGCGCAGGAGACCCTAGGAGATTGAACTTTTTCAGTGGCTAACTTTTTGGGAAAATGATGCTGTATGCACCCCAATTGGCTAGACTTGGGAGAAGGTGAAAGAATAGGAGTTTTGGTGACCACCTTTGGTAGATCAGTGCCTTAGTACTTGGGAGAATGGAGTCTTTGTTGATTATGTGTAAGATTTCTTGGTTTCTAGTTAAGGAGGTCGCAAGATTACTTTACAAACCCCTCTAGGTCAAGTGAAAGCAATCTAGCAGCTTTTATACTTCAAATGCACAAGAGTTTGCCATCCCAAACATGCAATGGCTCTTGCAGTGCTATGCTTTTGGCTAGAACTGTCCACCCAAGAAACATCAACTCAGTTTGATACCTACAAACTCATAATGTCCCTCCATTCCCATTGAAATGGACTTATGAAATAGGAAGTATCCATAACATCCCATGGAATGTGCCTTCCATCATCTTTAGGTCTCATTATCCCCTAAAAAAGACCTTGTGTATAAATGCCATCACAAGGAATATTCCCACCGTGCTGATGCTGCACCATGCTGTTTTCAATTGTAATGCTTGTTACTGCTCAAATTAGCAGGGGACCAATAGGGGAATCCCTAAGGCTCCCTTCTATTTACGGACTTTCACCGATGGGAGGAGACCTGATATGTATGGAGTCACCAATGAATGATAAGTCAATGGATATGAATGACCCAAACCCTTTCTGAGAAGGTTTTGAAGAATGGGACTTTCTTGCTTTCTGAGCAAGGTACTATGTGCTTCTAGGGAAAGGAGGAGGATTTTTGAGGAGGATTCAGTGGCTAACTTTTTGGGAAAATGATGTTGTAGGCACCCCAATTGGCTAGACTTGGGAGAAGGTGAAAGAATAGGAGTTTTGGTGACCACCTTTGGTAGATCAGTGCCTTAGTACTTGGGAGAATGGAGTCTTTGTTGATTATGTGTAAGATTTCTTGGTTTCTAGTTAAGGAGGTCGCAAGATTACTTTACAAACCCGTCTAGGTCAAGTGAAAGCAATTTAGCAGCTTTTATAATTAATGCACAAGAGGAACGTCTTGTCAAGGTCAAATTTTAACTCTAGGAGATTTCACTCATACTACAAGGGTCAATGCATGGAGAGAACGTTATGATAGAGAGAATCCCACAATATTAAGCAACAATTTGCATGCCAATTAGTCTTAAAACAATGAAAATCCCATCTGGCATATATGCCGAAGTAACAAGAATAACATAAATTTTTTTGTACTTATAGTGCAGTAGAGTATATCCAACCATTCACAAATGATAATAACGAAGCTCCAAGAGAAGATAAACCAATAACCATACATCAAAATTCATCCATAAATGCTCCAATTCATCCTCTAGCAAAAAGTGCGAAATTCTCTAAAGAAGAGAGAGATCCAATCCAAAGTGATGACGAGAAATAATCTCACCTCACTTGTATTTATACACTTCTATGGAGTTCGAATTAACCTCCTTGGTCTACATAAGCCCCAAAAATAAAATAATGTGCTAATAATACAACCTTTTGGTGACAAGCCCACCAAACTAGCTCACAAATGAAAAAGGAAGCCTCTCAAGAGGTCAAATAATAATCTATGCATGTCGTAGGGTCCTCTTAGAGGCCTAATGAGGTCCATGGGTGCCATAATGAAGAATAGGACCATCAAAAGTAGTGGACAAGGGGTTGGCCACTTGTAATAACATGTGGTGCTCCAAATGATATGTGGGGGCACATAAGTGTTCTCATGGGTCTACAAACAAATCGAGGATACCCTGTAGGTTGCCCTCAAGGGCTAGGATGATGGTGTAGGTGATGCCACATCATCATGGAAGTCCTGGATCATCTGCAAAGTGTATGGTGTAGTTCTGGGGCCGGTTGGGCACGATGGATCAAGTGCATCCTCCTCATACAATAGGGGAACCACGAGAAATCTCTGAATGGCTGTGGGGATCCATGGAGTGTACTTTGTTGCGGTGGAGGCCCATGGCTCTCAATGCTCAGCCTACATGTGTCAATGCAACCCTTTGGAAGGTTAGGATCTCGTATAAGGAGACCAAACCCCAAATGGAAACCATTTGTAATCCTGCATAAGATTCAATGCATCCCCTAGGCTTCCAGTACAACAAGTCATTAGAGAAATCGAGCAAATGTGCTGACCCAATCATGGACCATAGGTGGGGAATTTATGATGGCCTTCCCTTCCATAATGGGCTTCAGGATGTGCCATTGTCTCCTAAACTCCCAATGGGGTTAACCAAGTACCATATTAGGTGGTTTCTGCTTCTAAAGGGGATAATATAGTCAAGGTACATTCGTTAAAAGGTGGTGGCATGTGGCAGATAGGTGAATGAGGTAGGGAATGAGAGGGGGTTGCCCTGGGTCACATGCTAGGGCACAAGGGTAACTAGTAAGGGGGAAGCCCATCTTGGGTTGATAAGGTGTAGGAGGGAGCAATCATGGTACATGAGGTGCCCCGACCTTGATTTTTCCAGCCTTCTTTATCTGCCTTTTGCCTTTTTATGCCTTTTTATGATTTTCTTTGATTAAATGCTCGGGATTCAAGGGTTTAGAGCATGATATATAATATATAGCAGTGAATTCCCCCCTTTAACGTGGGGTGGTTCATCGCCCACCAGGGGTTGGGACAATCTTGGGTTCCTATATGATGAAGACGCTCATAGAACCTATTGGAACAAGGGTGATGGCCATGATGATAGGGTAGAGCTCATGTATTTGGCTTTTGCCCATGTGCTAAATGTTTGTCTCGACCATCTTTTGCATTTTGTAGTACTTTTTCCTATTGAGTGTGGGCATATATGCTTTTAACTTTCTTTTTAGCTGCATCAACCTCCGGGCTTCATTCCAGGCGATGACCCAAGGTGTGGGTGAGGGGAAGGGGTGTGTTGACCCTATGTGGACCCGATGGAGGATGTAGATCCAGGTGGGAGAAATGATTGATGTGGTAATAATGAATGTAAAGGGGGTAATATGAGCGGGACAACACAACTAAAATTGGGGTTTCCCTTGAAATACCATCCTTGGAATCAAAGGGTTAGTAAAAGAGATACCAAAGGACTAGAATCCAAGGTTAATGCCTAAAAGTGGTCTAGGGCATAGAAGCACAGACCTAGCCTATTCTTTTTGCTGAATCTCCCCATAAATCCATACCCAAAAGTGTCCATGATAAGCAAACTACAATACTCAATTTCAAAATGATAAGGCGTACCTTTAGGGACCACACAACCAAAATCGAAGTTTCCCTTGAAATGCCATCCCTGGAACGATGAACCAAATGGTTAGTAAAATAGATCCCACGGTACTAGAATCCAAGGTTAATGCCTAAAAGTGGTCTAGGGCATAGAAGCACAAACCTAGCCTATTCTTTTTGTTGAATTCCCCCATTAATCCGTACCCAAAAGTGTCCATGATAAGCAAACTACAATACTCAATTTCAAAATGACAAGGCATACCTTTAGATTTGGGAGGTCCACCTTCAAATATACAATCACGACATATGGGCGGGGGACAACATGGCTGGCTCAAGTGGCGGAGAAAATGGCACAATGAGCTAGTTGATCGCTGCAAGGGGTTGATGGTTGCCGACTTAGGACCATATTTTCTCCTAGGGATATTACCCATAAAATGGTGGGTAACAATGCTTATATATTGAAGCTCTATCTCATGATCTTGGTCTTCTTGTAAAAGCAATTGGAAGGAGTTGGCTCCTTCTTTCTCATATTGACTCATATATTCACGATGAAAATGTGGGTTCATGGTATTGCAAGCCTTGTCTATGTACTCTTGAAGAGGGCTTCTCTGGAGCTCTAGAGTAGGCTTCTTTTGTTGCCTCATTAGAAACTCTAATTGTTTACTAACACAGGTAAGATTGGTAGTTGACCTAGCACACCTTACTCCAAGGACCTTATGCTCATTGTCCTACTCTAATATGTTGTCCTTCAGTATCTTGGTTTTCTCCTTCATTTCTAGAAGGCCTTCTTTATGTTGTTTAATCTCTTCATGAGTATGTTCCTTGTCTCTGTCATTGGAAAGTCCTATAGAAAAGATCGATGAAGTGATACACCTGTCCTCCTCATGGGTTGTGGCTTCCTTATAAGATTGACTTTCCACACAAGGCTTATCCCTCTCCTTTGGTTTGAACACTACCAACTCCTCATCAAGCAAGTGAGGGTTTACCTTGCCTTCACATTGTTTGACAACATACTATACCAAGTTATAAGCAACTATAAAGTGACTTGCTTTTGTTTTCGAACAACCAATAATAAAGATATGGTGGGTCGGAAAATAACCTCACTTTCATCACTCTCATCAGTAATTGTAAGCGTGATGGTTCTCATGTGCTCATGAATGAATTTGCCATAGCCTTTACTTGTAATAGTGAGGAAATCATGAAACAACTATAAAACAGGATCACGATAACCATATTAAAGCATTATAACACATGACTCTGCCATTAATTTTAGAATGTGGACCCTTTCGCCAAAATATGGATTGTCCATTTTATCTAGCCCATGGAAGCTTTCGACAATCAATTGAAATATTTTTGGCATTATATTCCCCTTATAAAGGATTTCAGGAGCTGTAACCCTTACAACTTCACTCAGACAACATGCAACAACAAGCCTTACATCTCTAGCTTTATGCCTTAATAGCATGTACTCACCCAAGTGAGTCATTGTTGGAACCATAATTGTTGGATTCAACTGAGAAGGTGGTTGTCCCACCATTTGTAATTGCCTTGTCACCTCCTCCAACAAGCTAAGAAGGACATCTTTGGATGGAGATAACTGTCCAAGTTGATCTCATGTTGTAAAAAGTTGCTACAAATACTCCATCTTTCCCAGAACATGCCAACAATCCATTGAGATTGAGATCCTTTACTATTATGCCAACAATTCTTCTAAATAAATTTCCACTAACACTTGGTTCTTGAGTATTTTGTCAAAATAGGTTGAGTGTAAGCATGAGGATTGTTATTTCTTAAAGATCTAGCATAATAAACCTTATTTACATCGCTAGTAAATTCCAACCATTGACTCAAGGATCTTGGGAGCATCATTTTAAGTAGCCGTTGCAAAAATTTGATTTCCTGTAGACTCTTCCCATCATATGCACAAATAATGTTAAAGTGAAAGAATGCTTGAGATATAAGAGAATCCAAAAACTCCCAAGTGTACATTTTCAACTGGTGCTGAGAGTGTTTCTAAACAATAATAGAATCATAATTTTTGGTTGATGTAGAATCATAAAGGCAGGAAACTCACCCTAGCGATACATGAGGTTGTCATGTGTTGAGAAGATTGTATCTCTTGGTGCTTTAAATTGTTGAAAAATAAATGGATTTCAAATCATAATACATGTGACCCATCAGTAGAATTGTTGATGCCCAATCTTCTATTCATGTCAGAGGAGGTTTGTTGATAATGAACTTGAATCATTCAGGGTTCACTATAGATATTACTGACATTTTGGGATTGGATGTTTTCATTAAAAAAAGGCCATACTCTATGTCATACATTGAGGGTCCATCCAAACACACCATATAAGACTTTCGATTGTTGCGCCCCAATTCGAATGGAAGCTTTGATTCCACACGTCGTCAGAGACACTCCACGACCCCACTCACATTGCACCCTCAATCTTGGGTCATAGATTTGGGTTTTAACACCACGAGGACCCATGCCTTCACACTCCTCAATTTTTTGGCACTCGGATACGTCCACATTGTCAGGGCTTCAGTCACGACGACCCAAGCATCCAACATGACCCTCCTCCTCAGTTTGGTCATGATTTATGCACTACCTTAGTTAGCCACTGATTCGTTGGTCCGACCACGAACGAGTGCAACACTGTGTACTTGGTCTAAGCATTTGGCGACTCCATATAAATGCAGTAGACCTTGTTGCTGACAATATTTCCCTAGTCAAATTCAACACCCCCCTTTCTAGCCCTCACTAACCATGTGCTCCCGGCTAAACCATACACCTTAATACCTACGTAAATCTTCTTCTGTCACAAACACCAAAAGTTGTCTTTTTGAATAACCTTTAAACCCTTAGGTTGGTAGGATACACAATATTGATACCACATTAATGTCTCAAACTAGATTTCATAATAATATTCAGAATCAACATCGAGATAGTTTTAACCAATGCTTTGCAAAAATGACATTGCCCGACTTGCAATAAATGGCAAGGATCACATACACCCTATAGTGACAATAGGTGGGATAGCCCAACTTGCCATAAATGGCAAGGATCACACATCTTATTGTACATATATCCCTCAACCTTAGGAGCTCTTATGGCTCAATTCCTCACCCTGAGAGCTAAGACATGGGGGGCAAGCATATCTCAGTGTCCTCGATCAACCAGGACCCTTACCCAGGAGGGTCACATCCATCAGTCCAAGCTACTCTCTGAAGACCAAGAACTTCCCTTGCGGCGAAGTCTTGGTAAGAATGCTTGCTATCTACTTTTTTTGTCAAAATGTGATGGGAGTCTCATTGCTCCTCTCTGCACCATATCTCAAATGTAATGATACCTGATCTCAATATGCTTGGACTTGTTGTGGAACACAAGATTCTTTGCCAATCGGATCCCACTCTTGTTGTCGCAATATATCACTGCCGTATCCAAAACTTGCTCAAATAACTCTCCAAGGAGCTTCCTAAACCATTCAACGTCGTAGCTCACCATGCTAGCAACAATATACTGAGCCTTTGCAGTACTAAGAGCAAAGAACTTCTGTTTCCTGCTCATCTACGATATCATGGTAGACCCAAGGCTAAAACATCCTGATATGCTCTTCTTGTCAATAACATTTCTGACCCAGTCAGCATTAGTGTACCCATGAAGTCTCACATCTCCGATAGTATATCTTAGACCAAGATTAATCGTCCCATGCAAATATCTCAACACATGTTTGGCAACAACCCAATGTGCATGAAGAGGCTCAGTCATGAATTGAATCAAGGTGTTAACTGCAAAGCATATGTCCGGTTGGGTGTTCACAAGGAACATCAGTGCCCTGATCAACTGTCAATACATAGAGGGATTTGCCGAGTCAGGTCCTGCAACATCTCGACATAGATTCTTGATGGTCATCTCCATTAGTGTGGCCATAGACTATATTCCACCATGCCAAATCTTTTTAACAATTTTACTACATTTTCCTTGTGAAAGGAAAATCTCACTAAGTCTCTGCCACACCTCTAAGCCTAGGAAATAGTGCAGCGATTCAAGGTCTTTCATTTCAAATTCTGAGGTCAGCTCCCTATTGCACTTGAGCATCAAAGGCTCACTACCTATCAAGAATAAGTCATCAACATATAAAACCAAAGTAAGGGCCATACCTTAGACCAATTGAAGTAGAGGTTTGGATCGACATTGCTTCTTGCAAATCCAAGCTTCACTAGGCAACCATCGATGTAGGCATACCAAGCCCTAGGGGCTTGCTCCAATCCATAGAGAACCTTCTCCAACCTACAAATGTGAGTCTTCATAACATGCACTTCAAAACCCTTTGGTTGCTCAACATATACTTCTTCCTGTAGTATGCCATGTAAAAACGCAGTTTTCACATCTATCTGGTGAAGTGCCCATCCTTGACTAGTAGCAAGGGCGACAATAGATCGAACAGTAGTATAGCGGGAAACATGGGCAAATATATCATCATAGTCCTCTCCCTCTTTTTGGGTGAAACCTCTAGCCACGAACCTCACCTTATATTTCTAAATATTTCCATCAGCTCTGTGCTTGATCTTGTACAACCATTTAGAAGTCACAACAAACTTCCCTTTAGGCCTCATAACTACTTCCCATGCATCATTCTTCATAATAGACTCATTCTTCAGCCATAACATTTTCCAGACTTGCTCGTTCATTGCTGCTTCAAAGGTGGGGGGCTCAACCTGTATAATGGTGCTCATAGCCACTACGTAGCCTTGATATCAACATGGTTTCACACTTTCTCTAAAGGTTCCTCTGGTTGTGGCATGACTTTCAACATCTTGTAAGGTATCATGAAGCCAAAGTGGTCTCTTCTTAGCTAGGGGATCACATGGAGGAGGATCCAAGGGGTCCATAGGTTCCATGGGATCATCAACAACATCTTTCTCAAGTTCAGGCACAAAAGGACCTTCTCCTAGGTCCATGTCGTCATCATTCTTTTCAACAGGAGGAGGAGAAGGAATGTCCCTTACTTTTCCAAGGGCAACATTTTCATCAAAAGTCACATCTCCAGCTAAACATGATATTCCTTTGACCAGGCATATATATTCTAAAAGCTTTAGAATTTTCACAATATCGAATAAACATACCTTTCTTTCCAGTGGCTTCTAGCTTGTTCCTCTTGTCCTTCGGCACATGAAAGTACACAGGGTAGCCAACGATCCTCAAATGTCCAACATTAGGTCTCACACATGTGAACACTTCTTTGGGAGTTTTATCACCCAAGGCTTGATGAGGAGTCTTGTTTTGAACATAGACCGTAGTATTAGTGGCTTCTCCCCAAAGGAACTTCGACAACTTTTGATCATGCACCATGGCTTGAGTAACTTCCATGATGGTCCTGTTCTTTCTTTCACCCACACCATTTTGCTCAATGAATTCTTTAGTAGTGTATTCTCCACCATTTTTAGAATTGAAGACTTTGATTCTCTATTAGTGCCTTGAAATCCTTAATCATATCAAATGCTTTGTCCTTATGCTTCAATTAGAATATCCATGTTTTCTGGGAGAAGTCATCCACAACAATTATATAATATAGATAGCCACCAAGAGATTTTACTGGCATGGGTCCACTCAGATCAAAATGTATGAGTTGTAGGATATCACTGGTCCTGCTTTTGTTAGAAGGGAAATGTTTCTTTGACTTGTTTCCACTTTCACATCCTAAACACACTCCATCATGATTAGTTTGAACTTCAGGCATTCCATAAACCATCCTCCTTACTTTAGGTAGGGCTTCATAGTGAAGGTGAGAAAGCCTTCGGTGCCACAACTCACTTTGATGATTGCTATCATGTGCCACTGCTCGTATTGGTCTTCCATTAACTCTATAGAGTCCTTCAATTCTTGATCCCAAGGTGAATGCATCTCTCGACGTGGGAGATTCCATAGGCCAAGTGAGGACCTTTCCTCTTCTGAAGGCATCTGTCATCCCTTTGCCTTCCAAGGTAGATATAGATGCAAGGTTCTTGTTCAATTTCGGTACATACATAACATCATGAAGATGTGTGATTTCCCAATAATCCAAATGAAATGTAACAGAACCAAAACCCTTCACAGGATAAGTAGAGTTGTCCCCAAGAATGATCTTCAAATTAGTCTCCCTCTCAACTAGGTTTGAGAGGACTTCATGATACTCAATAAGAAAGTATTTAGATTGAGTGGCACCAATATTATTTCCATACCTTGTATTCCTTGATCTCTTTTAAGGGCGACGACTTTCATCACGATCATTAGGAGTATTTCTTCTTCTACTATTGAATCTGTTATTGTTGAACCCAAGATTGTTGTTGTATGACCTAGGAGCATTTTCATTTTCCAGACAATCTTTGGCAAAGTGTCCATAACTATGGCACTTGAAACATTCAACTTGGTCCTTTCTAAATCTTCTTTTAGAGTCCTTGGATGTTGGTGCCGCCTTTCTGAATTAAATGGTCTTCCTCTTCCTTTCTTCTTCTTGTCTTGAGCAACAAAGACAAAGGGCTCTGATACCATGTTAATTTCCACTGTTCTATGCTTAGCACAATCAATTATTTCAATTCTTCTTTAATCATCAATCAATTTATTAGTATAAATTCAATCTTCCAATAACAATAAACAATTGTAGATAGAATAGTAAATCCAATGCACAATAGAAGACAACCAAGAACAAGAGAGCCATAATATTTGGTCAAAGACTAGGGAAAAACCCCACAAGGGGGAAAACCCTTTCAAAAATTCTTCTTCTAGTAGATTGTCATCAAATGTTTAGTGGAGAGATACAATATTCCAACTCATCAACGAAGAGTCAAAGTCAAATCTTTGACCATCCATAAACAACTAACCAATATATAATCAAGATGAGTCCAAAAGTCAAATTTTGCAATTTTGGTCAAAGTCAACAACAGTAAAAGATGCCCTAACTGGTCTAAAAGTCAGTGGTCAAAGCTGCTCCAATAGGTTTGGTCAACTTTCCAATAAATGCGGCCTTCCTTGCTGGTCAAAGTCTAGTCAATAAAGTCAAAATTTTGTCCCATTCAAATTTGGTCAAAACCAACCTTTGACATGTGGAAACCCTAGGTGCTTGACTACAATTAAAGATGGTCAAATTGCTTAGAAAAATTCATCTTGCCCAATGAATTCGACCTTCGAAAATAGAGACGAATTCAGGAATTTCAAGTCAAAATGATCTAAGTCAACCCAAGTCAAAGGTTGGTCAAACTGTCCTAATTAGAGAGTCAACACACAAAACAAAATTCTCATTCTCTTCGCACGTGTGAGCTCAAACCTCCTTATTTCAGACCTGTATGAACCAACCCAATCAAGAGATAGAAGATGTGATGTGTGATGATGATAATCCAAAGTGATGTGACATGAGGTCTATTTATGTGCCTTAAGCGGTTAAGCAGTCAAATCAGCTTGGCCAGACCGACTTGTAAATTTGTGCACATGTGGGTTTCTTATTATAAATAATATTTTGCCTTGACCAAATTAAATTTTTCCAAGGGCTAGTAGGGGTTCCTTTGGACGAGGAAGGCTGTCCAAAGGAGGGAATTTCTCCCTGAGCTACCAAATTTCAACACATTTATCACATCGAGCATAATACCAGAATAAAGCAAATAAATTTACTTACTTCACCATGCATCATCCGAGATCCACAATAAGCATCTATGAAAAGATATCACATCACATCACAATTCTAGCCAAGAAAAGTAAGTCAACTCATCCATCCATAGCCAAATTATAATATTAAAAAATCAATTTCATGCCTCCGAAGGGATTTCTCCCCTAAATTCCAACCATGAGAAAATGAGAGGAAGTGCACCTCTATTTATAAAGGAGGTGATCAACTTCCATCATATTAAAATATTAATTACTTAGGCTAAAATTCCCTATTTTAGCCTATGGAGGGGGCAATAGGCCCTCTTCTTCAATTAATTAATATAAAAACAAAATTTTAGGGGCATTCATGCTACATGTACAAAAACTTAAAAGCCAAAGGGGCAAAGCCCTTAACAATAACCCATTTCTGTAAATAAGGGGGAAAGGGGTGCTTTGGTGCAATGCACAATCTCCATAAGCCCTTCAATGCATAAGGATCTTCAATTAGTCTTCAAAATTTGCCATGAAACCCTCCAAGTGGGTAAATAAGCCCCAAGGGGAATGACTTCAAAGTTGCCCAAGGACCCTCCTTTTTTGCTTTCCCAAGTGGACACATGGGCTCCCAAATGATCACTAACCATTCCCACCCTAACAAATGGGTTTCGAAGAAAGCCACACACTTAGTCCTCAAAGGCTTTCAAATGTGTAGTCACACCTATCAAGCAAGGAAGCAACACCCCATTGAAATGTGGACGAAAACCTTCCAAAGGGAAATAATTGTGATCCAAAGGGTCAGATTAGTCCCATATATGCAACAATCAGTCAACTAGAGCTTGGGGTTCGACCCTTTAAATTATCTTTATGTTACAAAGGTTGGCTTCCACAAAATTGTATTTTTTTTGGCTCCTGCAAAGGTTGGCTTCTTCGTTTTTAATCAAACAAGAGTGAATTAGAGAAATTTTGAGTATGGGCCTTAAAACAAAAATATATAACAAAAATCAACTTTATAAGAACTAATAGGATTCAATATGATGATGTTAACCATGCAGGATGATTTGCCATTTTTGGAGTTAAAAGGTAAAAAGATAGAAAAATAAAAATATAAAAAACTTTTTTTCTTAACACGTATTTTCAACTCACCTCCCAATGATTTTACTCAAATTTCGAGCGGGAGCACTCATTGGATGCATAATTTAATTTTGCTTTAAAGGGGTACCCATGTTGCATACTTTCGATGGACCCTACTAAATGAAAAATGTGAAATACATGAAAAAACATGATTGAAAATAGGCATAAACCTCCAAAGTACAAGTCGGCCTTGATAGCTTCAAGTCCGCCTAAAGGAGGGAATTCGACCCCTTGGAAAAGCTATAAATACAGGCAACTTCGACCTCATTTGATAGTATTCTCATTCACTCGAGTTTGATTTCTCCAGAAGAAGTTCGATCTGAAGTTGGGAAAGGCAAGAGATGGAGAGCGAAGGTGTAGAAGGCAAGGGGAATCTATAGGAAGAAGGAAGAAAAATTGTTTTTGGGCTTCATCTCTCTCACATGTTCGAAATCTAGGGTTTCTGCAACTTCCAAGAAAGTCAAAATTGTAGGTCCGAATTGTAGGAGATTAAGTTGCAATATCAAGTTGTTGGATGAACGAATACTTTGTTTTGACCTCATTAACCTTGGGAAGATTTGTCTTCCTCAAAGGAGGAACCCTTGAAGAATTGTTTTATGCTAGAATTAGGGTTTCTATAGCAGCTACATGCCGAAGTTGGGGATCGAAGTTGCAGTTAGAAGCAGGTTGATGCAGGATTAAGATTTGTTGATCTAATTCTATTGGAAGGATTGCTTGAAGGGCTGACTTGGTACTTGGAGGGGAGGGCTTGATCTAGGGTTTGGGTCTTGATTGTCTCATTTGAAGCAGATTCTATAAGAGGAGATTTTTCGGGTTTTACCCTTGGAGGGATTTTACCCTGGCTTAGAGCCTAATTTCTGTGTCCTCTGTTGTTTTCTATTTTGCTCTTGATATTTGTTTGATGAGAAAGAATTAATAAAGAAAACATAAGAAGATAGATAAAAGTTCACAAACAATTATTAAGGTTAAGGAAAACTAGAATTAGTAGCTACCATATTGCATTTTCAAACACATTTAGTTTAACTCATTTGTTGACACATTATTATATCATGTGCTTTAGTTGAAATTTAGATGCAATACAAATCAAGAAAGGTAAAAGATCATTGGTGAAACTACTGAATATCTTTTTGTGATGTGAGACACCATAATAAAAGTATAATTGAATGAATATCTTTCTGTTATTTGAGATTTATTTATATAATGAATGCCATACAAATGTATGTAAAGAAAAGTGGATCATTGGTTAAACTACAAAAATATTTTTTTGTGAGAAAGTTGCAGATGTGTAGGAGAGTGTAGATTCAAAAAGTGAGTTTAGGGATATCTTCTCATTTTAATACAATGGCTCTCCTTTCTCCTTTTTTGTTGAGGAATTGTGATTTTTGGTGATTGTATAAAATGATTTTTTTTCTTCATAATATTGCTTATAAGACATTTGGTTTTCATTTATGATATTCTTAAATATATTTGTGTCTAGTTTGATATCTATTTGGTACATTGAGTGGGAAATTAGGGTAGGTTCTAACAACCCATGATTCCACAAATGTAGTGGGTAAAAGTGAATGCTTTGGTGTATGCTATGGTATCATATCTATTTTTATTTAAATTTGTGTCTGCTTATATAATTAGCCATTTGTTTGATTATTGAATGCAATGCAATGTAGTTGAAAGAACGTGGAGGATCACTCATGAAACTACTGAAATACTTTCATGAGAGAAACATTGTAGTAGAGTGTAGAGGGAAAGCTGGAGGTCAGCTTACTTTTGGTTAGAAATTCATGTATGATATGCTATTTAGTATTTCTTGTTGTAAATACTATATTTTTCTTCCTCCTTATCTAGGATTTACTATTCTTGGAGTTTACATAAGATGTACTTTCTAGTGCATAAGATTACTCATAAGATTTTCATTCTGCATTTAAGATTCTCATAAAATATTTTGAAATCTGTTTCATTTCTCATAACCTTTTATGTGTATTTAATATTTTTAGACTATTCAATAGTCTCTACTTAATAGCTATCTAATTTTTCGTGTGCAGAGTCCCCTTGGTCGCTCATGGATGGTTTGGCTAAACCACTGAAATGTACGTGTGAGAGAGAGATTGCAATAGAGTGCAAAGGTAAACACAAAAATAGAAGTGAGTTCTCTTTTGGTGTAAATAGCCATATATGATCCACTATTTACCTGTATATGATTCTATTTGCTATCTATTTATGGTTTATGATTTGTTGTGTTTGCCTAAGATGTACCTTTTAGTGCTTATTCATAATATCTCAAATCATTTGTGTGTTTAATTTTTTTTGGTTATAATATTTTGTCGAAGTTATTTGTTCGTTGCTAAATTATGGGGTTTCTTGCCCATTTTAATTGAACTCATTTGTTTCATCATTATATCCTTTATATCTGTTAATATTTAGTGCAGTACATATCAAGATAGGTGAAGGAAGATCCTTGATGAAACTATCAAATATATATTTGTGTGATCTGAGACACTTTAGCAAAGGTATAATTGAATGCTTATTATATTATTTGAGATTATTTATATAATGAGTGCTATCTAAATGTAGGTTAAGGAATGTGGAGGAGCATTGGTAACACTACAAGGATATTTTTGTGTGAGAGACTTGAAGATGTGTAGGAGCCCTCAAGTGTAGCAGGCGAAGGCGAATGGAGTATCTATGGGGAAATTTATATGTTTATGGGCAAAGGCGAAAGAGGTATGTATGAAGGCACTTGTTTGTTATGAAATTATATTGTTGTGATGCACATTTTACTTTAGTTCACTTGATGATTGATTACTATATCATGTGCTTTTGTTGAAATTTAGATGGAATATAAATAAAAAAATGTGAAGGTGGTGAAAGTTGAAACTACTCAATATCTTTCTGTGATGTGGGACACTATAGCAAAGGTATAACTGAATGCATATTATATTATTTGGGATTTTATTTACATAATGAATGCTATGCAAATGTAGGTAAAGGAAGGTGAAGGATCATCGATGAAACTACATAAATATTTGTGTGAGAGAATTGCAGATGTATAAGAGAATGTAGATTGAGAATGTGAGTTCAAGGATACCTTCTCATTTCAATACAATGGTTTTCCTTTCTATTTTTTTTTTTTTTGTTTTTTTGTTTAGAAATCATGATTTTTGGTGATTGCATATGATTGATTAAGTGTTGAGTTGATATGTATGGTTACATGTGTGCATTTAAATTCGACGCATCTTACGTTATTTTCCATTTATTTAATTATCGAGCATAATGTAATGCATGTAATGTAATGTGGAGAAGTTACTTGTTCGTTACTAAATTATAGGGTTTCTTGTCCATTTTAATTGAACTCATTTGTTTCATTATTATATCCTTTATACTTGTTGAAATTTAGTGCAATATAGATCAAGATAGGTGAAGGATTTTTTATGAAACTATCAAATATATTTGTGTGATCCGAGACACCTTAGTAAATGTATAATTGAATGCTTATTATATTATTTGAGATTATTTATATAATGAGTGCTACCCTAATGTAGGTTAAGGAAGGTGGAGGAGCATTGATAAAACTACAAAGGTATTTTTGTGTGAGGGACTTTACAGATGTGTAAGAGCCCTCAAGTGTAGCTGACAAAGACGAATGAAGTATCTATGGAGAAATTTATATGTTTATGGGCAAAGACGAAAGAGGTATGTATGAGGGAACTTACTTGTCTGTTATTAAATTATATTGTTGTGTGCACATTTGACTTTAGCTCACTTGATGATTGATTACTATATCATGTGCTTTTGTTGAAATTTAGATGGAATATAAATAAAAGAATGTGAATGACCACTGGTGAAAGTTGAGACTACTCAATATCTTTTTGTGATGTGAGACACTATAGAAAAGGTATAACTAAATGGATATTATATTATTTGAGATTTTATTTACATAATGAATGCTATGCAAATGTAAGTAAAAGATGGTGGATGATCATTGATGAAACTATAGAAATATTTTTATGTGAGAGAATTGTAGATGTATAGGAGAATGTAGAGCGAGAATGTGAGTTCAAGGATATCTTCTCATTTCAATACAACGATTCTCTTTTCTCTTTTCTCTCTTTTTTTTTTTTTTAGGAATCATGATTTTTGGTGATTGCATGAGATTAATTAAATGTTGAGTTGATATGTATGATTACATGTGTGCATTTAAATTCGAGACATCTTACGTTATTTTCCATTTATTTAATTATCGAGCACAATGTAATGCATGTAATATAATGTGAAGAAATCACTAGCTAAACTACTTAAATGTACTTTTGAGGGCAAATCGCAATACAATATAAAGGTAAACACAAAGATAAAGACTTCTCTTTTGGTATAAATATCCATGTATGATCCACTACTTACCTATATATGATCCTCCCTCCTTATCTATTTAAGGTTTATGATTTGTTGTGTTTACATGCAATGTATTTTTTGGTGTTTATTTGTAATACCTCATAACATTTTGTGTATTTAACATTTTTTATAAGATTTTGTTGAGTACAATGCAATACAGATCATGGAATGTGCAAGACCACTAATGAAATTGTCGAAATGTCTTTATGTGATAGAGATTGCAAATAATATAAAGGTAGAGGTGAGTTATTTTTTGGTGAAAAATTCATATATGCTTTATTAAGTAATCCTTTTCATTTCAAATACACTATTTCTCTCTTTATCTATTTAGGGTTGATTTTTAGTGTTTACATAATCTGTAATTTCAAGTGTAGAAGATTTCTCATAAGTTGTTTTGATATTTGTTTCACGTTTCTTATAATATTTTGTATATTTAATATAACATAATATTTTTTTGGTTTGCAGGGTGTTCTTGGTTTACAATTGACACATGTTAGGATTGTAGATCAATGTCCCCATCTATTGTTTCCTTTTGCTCCCTTATTGTCTTTTTTGTTAGTTTTGTTGTTATTTTGCTATTGTCTGTTGCATTTTTTTTTGTTTATATTGTTTTTTAAATGTCGTGTCTCTTATATCTTTGTATTTGTGAGCATGGCCATGCTAACTTATGTTTTTGTATTTTGTTTTTTTTTGTATGTCTTTTGAGCTTATTTTCTTATTTTCATATTTTTTTTTTATGGATTCAATGGTTGGAGAAATTAATTATGGAAGACCTTAACAACAAGTAGTGTGGGTTTGGGGCTGGTGTAGAGTCTACAAGTGTAGTGGGCAAACACGAATGATGTATGTATGAAATTATTTACTTGTTTATGGGGAAAGGTGAAAGAAATATGTATGGGGAAACTAATTGTTTGTCAATAAATTATATGGTTTCTTGTCCATTTTAATTGAACTCATTTGTTTCATCATTATATCATTTATATTTGTTGAAATTTAGTGTAGTGCAAATCAAGATATGTGAAGGATCTTTGGTGAAACTATCAAATGTATGTGTGATTTGAGGCACTATAATAAAGATATAATTGAATGCTTATTATATTATTTGAGATTATATATATAATGAGTGCTATCCAAATGTACATTAAGGAAGATAGGGGGGTGTTGATAAAGCTACATAAATATTTTTGTGTGAGACTTGAAGATGTGTAGGAGCCCACAAGTGTAGTGGGCGAAGGTGAATGAGATATCTATGGGGGAATTTATGTTTATAGGCAAAGACGAAAGATGTATGTATAGGGAACTAACTTGTTTGTTATTAAATTATATGGTTGTGATGCACATTTTAATTTAGTTCACTTGTTGATTGATTGTGTTTTTGTTGAAATTTAGATGCAATACACATCAAGAAATGTGAAGAACCTATGGTGAAATACTCAATATCTTTCTATGATGTGAGGAATTATAGCAATGGTATAATTGAAAGCATATTATAGTATTTGAGATTTATTTATAGAATGAATGCTATGTAAATGTATGTAATAGAAGGTGGAGGAGCATTGATGAAACCACGAAAGTATTTTTTGTGTATGAGAATTACAAATGTGTAGGAGAGAATGTAGAGCCAGAATATGAATTCAAAGATATCTTTTGATTTCAATACAATGGTTCTCCTTTGTAATGTTCCGAATTGGAATTTTAACAGTGATATTTAAGCAAGAACACAATGCAACACAGAAAATTCAAACAACAATTAGCGCCCATAAAATTTACGCTAGAACTGCACCAAACTGAGCCATTTTATTATCAACACGAGAGTACAAGTATACAGAATATGTGCACCTGGGTTCGCCAAAGCAAGCTAAACAACCAAGGTGAGAAAATATGTTGCCCGGATGTAAGAAAATGTTTTTTCCTCAAGTTTTGCTCTGGCCTTGGATTTCTGCAACTAATAGCTGGAAAGAACCCTTGATTGAGTCCCCTAAAATGCTCAAGAAACTCTGCCAAATTAATCTTAGGCTCTTCTCCACAAACCCAAAAAAAAACCAGAAAGGGTTTGGGCAAATTTTACCGACCACCTGTGACCCCAAATTTAAGCTCACTCCTCTACTGGCTGCCAAATAACTTTGCTGTTTTGGGGCACCAAAAATCCTCCAAAAAAGTCTGCAAAATTAGGGGCACACTCCTTGATGCTAGTCCAATAAAAGCCAAAAATGTTTTGGGCTAATTCTCATCTCCTAAAATTATCCAAATTTGGTGCTACGCCCTCCTCTATTGGATTTGCGTACCCCTCAAGTTACTGATGCAAATTTGGCCCTGTTTCCACCGTCAAATGGCTGTAGAATTTCCTGCAAATTAGCCCGGGAAGGTAAGAGGGAAATCCCTTCCCCAACCTTGCACAACTTAGCTAGTAATTGCTCCACGAAATTCTACCCAACGAAACACTACGTAGGCCCTAGGAATGCTGAATTTGGTTCTCACCAGAGCAACAATCTCCACTAGCAAGGGACTTTCTCCTAAATTGTTCAGTTGAACTTTCATTAGAAGATCCGTCAACTAAGCAAATCGATTTCTGCCACGGTGTCCTCTTGAAAGTTCGAACTAGATGAATTATGACTGGAAATAACCCATAATCTCCTGCAATCTCCTCTCTAATAAACTCTAAAATTCTCTCCTAGGGTGGCACTCTAAGTCTACCGAAGAAAGAGTTGAGATTTTCGCCCGAAAATCTCCTTGTGCTAAGCAACACTGGTAGACTTGGCTAATCAACTCAAGAGTACTCTAAATCAGATATTCAATTTGTCAAAATCCTCCAAAATTATGCCTCTTCCTTTTATTTATTGTTGCTGCCCCCTTTTCACTCCTTTTGGGCTCCACCGATTTGACCTCTTTCTCTCGAGCTTGATTTTCCTAAGGGGTTTGAATAACCCTTTTGGGTGGCCCAACATCCACTACCAATTTAATTTTTCCTTTTCTCTAATGTTGGGGGCCTCCATTTGTCCAAAAAATTAAGTGGGGACTCCCTCCACCCACTTTTCATAAGTTTACATGTCAAAATATTTTCCGACACCCAAATTTTGAAAATGGGAATTCTTGTTAGCAAAAATTAATTTAATTGGGGACATTACATTGATCCCCACCAAAATTGCTTGTCTTCAAGCAATGTATGAACAAGCACTCTCTCGATCAGTTGCCCCCAACAGTCTTCGCTCACAACACTGGGGTCCCAAATGTACCATCCAGCCTGTTGAAAAGTGTAACTAGGTTCAGTCTTCATAATGACATGTAATTATGATTTTATGTAATGAGATGTAAAGAAGAAAAATAAAATTATTATATTGTCTTGCTTCATGGGTTTCATGAGTAAGATATTTTATTATTGAGTCAAGACTCCCATTGAGAGTCTTTAGGAATTATTTGTCATCTAGTCATAAAATGATAGAGTCATTGTCACATAATGAAGTCATGTTAAACTTTGTAAAAGGTCAAATTTGTCTATGTAAAATGTCCTCCAAAACTTTGTCACTTATCCTCTTCAAGTCAACCTACAATGATGGAAGAACATGCTAGAAGAAGTCTTCCTAACCTCTAGTGATCATGTCTGCGTAAAGGACATGTGCGGAGGTGTATATATAGCCACACTCTGCCTCACTTAGAGGCAAGAAACTCGACTTGCATTCGATCAAGCAAAACTACGAAGAAGAGGTGAAACAAAAGTGCGAAGAAGAGTTCAAGAAGAAGTGTGAAGAAGTGATAAGGAGAGTTTCTTCTGGGTAAGTGAAGGAAAAGGTTTTTTCTGGGCAAGCGAAGGAAAAAGGTTTCTTCTAGGCAAGCGAATGAGAGGTTTCTTGTAGGGTAGCAAAGCAAGGTTTCTTCTGGGTAACCGAGATAGAGTTTCTTTAGAGGAGACCAGTGAAAGCCTAGAGGCCGATATTCTCTAGAGGAAGCCGAGAAGGAGCAGTGTGAAGAATAGAAATCGAGTTTCTCTAGAAGGAGCTAAGGAGAGCAGTTCGAGATAAAGTAAAAAGGCGAGAAAGAGAAGAGGCAGAGCATCAAGGTTAGTGACAAGCTTGGGAGGATACTAGAGTCAAGGGTCTGTGTCAAGCAATTATCAACGAGAGAAATCTTTTAACTATTCATGCCCTAGATTTCTCAGCACAACCATCCTTAATCTCTGCCCTGTCCTGCCAAGATCCCAATCCATTCTGATCAGTGTGAGGCGTTTGTTGCTCGACTCGTTGTCCAAGTCAGCATAGGCACCATACGCCCTTTGTATATCGCCACTAAGTAGAGCATCTTGGTAGTATAAAACCCTAATCATCTCTTTGTGTAATTGTTCTACCGAATAGTCTCTCTCATGCACTACAGGAGTGGAATCCTGAAGTTGCAATGCAATCCTTGTGGGATTGAACCCTTGTCTGCCTGAGCTTCCATTGGTCTCCTCCTGTTGAACACCCGGCCACACTGGTGAAGTTCTCCACACCATCAACGAATCACTAAAACCTAATGGAAGATTCAGATGACCTTCCCCTGTAGAAACTAGCTCATCTCTACCAGTAGCTGAACTGCTAAGCCCTGCTATGCCAAAATCCCAAGCTAGTCCAAAAAGGGTGCCACCATACCGTCACTGTGCCACTCTGATCATGACAGTTTGCCCGTCACGAGCAAGTTGTATCCTCCTCTCCCGGGACCTAATGGAAAAATATCCATGGAGTCCCAACGCATTTGGCACAAGCATCCGCACGATGTCACGACCTACCCATCCAACACTTGCCCTAAACTGTAGCAACAACAAGGAAAACCAACCTTTCCACGAGATAAAGGCCTTAATGTTCCCCCGCATGTCAAACCAAGTGTGAGTTGGGTCATCCTCTGTCTTGCTCGCGCTCATCACAAAACATAGTGTCTAATCAACCAACCAAATCTTTGGTTCCCACAACTAGAACAATTGCAACATAGTCTTTACAACTGCTGGTACCAACCTTTTCCATGTCTCAGGCCCTTGTGTGCAATCAATATATGGACTCCATACATCACAAACCAATCTGATGCATGCAAAACTGCCTTGCGCCGGCCATACCACATAGTGGGATCTGTGATCCTGCTTCCTAAAAGCGCTCCCCAAATTGTTTGGAGTCTAAATATCAAATTATTGTAGATACTCCTAAGATACCTCAGAATGTCTCGCCCAAAGGGGGTCATGCCCTCTCCCCGGCTGTGGGCACAAGGGTGGTACAAGTGTTACCTTTGCAAAAGATCAGACTACCCCCAAGCTTGCATCCACCAACTCGCACCTTGACCATATGCCACAACTAGAAAGCCTCTCTCAGATTAACCTCTTGGGTTCTGTTGCTCGCAATGAGAGCATCAAGAGACGATATCCAAGTCCCCGTTGTCAATGTGCAATGATGGAGGGTGATAAAGGGAAGCTCACGGGTCGGCCTCGTGATTAAATCGCTCTCCAAATTTGAGCGTTCCAAACCCAATCGAGTGCCTGATGCCCTCGTCAAGAGATCTTTGGCAAAAACACCCCAACGACCTGCTATGCATCATCATGCTTTGCTTCACAGAAATACACACCCCTGCACTCCTCTGCATGACCCTGAACTCCATGGCACAATTCTATGCACCACTGGGTGCGAATGCTCAATGTCATGCCACCATGTACCATAGGGCATCCCACATGCACCCATGCATATATCACTCTGCTAGTACATCCACCATGAAGTGATCTACACCTCATCTGCACAGGTATACCTAAGTGGCCCCAAACCTCACATGCAATCAGGCATAATGCTACCGTGTTGAACCTCAGTAGCTCCAGTGTCCAATACATGAATTGGCCCTTTTTGAACCCTCGAAAGGCTATAATTTTTTTTGCAAATTACTTTCGGAAGGTAAGAGGGAAATCCCTTCCTCGACCTTGCAGAACTCAGCTAGCAACAACTCCATGAAATATTGCCCAACAAAAGATTGCGCAAGGTCGCGGGCCCTAGGAATGCTGAATTTGGTTTTCACCAGGGTAACAATCTCTAGCCCTGAAACTCTCCACAAAATTTGGTCCAATATCAAGGGTCTTTCTCCTAAATTCTCTAGCTGAATTTTCCTTTGAAGACCCCTCAACCAAGCAAATCGATTTCTGCCACTGCGTCCTCCTAGAAGTTCTAACTGGCTGAAGTATGGCTGGAAATAACCCACAATCTCCATCAATCTCCTCTTCAATAAACACTAAAAATTTCTCCTAGGGTGGCACTCTAAGTCCTCCAAAGAAAGAGTCGAGAATTCCGCTTGGATATCCTTAAGAGGCAACACCGGTAGTCTTGGCTAAGCAACTCAAGAGTTCTCTAAATCAACATTTGAATTTGTCAAAAACCCTCAAAAGGAAGCCTTGTTTTTCTATTTACCTTTGCTGCCCTGTTTTCTCTCTTTGTGGGCCCCACCAATTCGACCTCTTCTCCCTAGCTCAATTTCCCTAAGGGGTTCAAATTCGCCTTTTCAGTGGCCCCACATCCACTACCAATTTAATTTTTCCTTTTCTCTAATGTTGGGCGCCTCCATTTTTCCAAAAATTAAGTGGGGACTCCCTCCACCCACTTTTCTTAAGTTTACATGCCGATATAATTCCCAACACCCACATTGCAAAAATGGGAATTCTTCTTAGCAAATTAATTTCATTGGGGACATTACATTCTTTCTCCTTTTTTGCTTAGGATTTATGATTTTTGGTGATTACATAAGATGTACTTTTGCATAATATTGCTTAGAAGACATTTTGTTTTCATTTATGGTATTCTTATAATATATTTAAGTGTCTATTTTGATTGCTATTTGGTACATTGAGTGGTAAATTAAAGTAGGTCTTAACAACCCATAATTCCATAGATGTAGTGGGTTAAGGCAAATGCTGAGTTGATATGTATGGTTACATGTATGCATTTAAATTTCGGGCATCTTATATCATTTTCCATTTATTTAATTGTTGAGCACAATGTAATGCAGGTAATATAATGTGGAGAAATCAGTGGCTAAATTATTGAAATGTACTTGTGAGCGAGAAATTGCAATAGAGTGCAAAGGTAAACACAAAGTTAGAGGTGAGTTCTCTTTTGGTGTAAATATCCATGTATAATCCACTATTTACATATATATGATTTTTTCTCCTTATCTATTTAAGGTTTATGAGTTGTTATGTTTGCATAAGATGTACTTTCTAGTACTTATTTATAATACATCGCAACATTTTGTGTGTATAGTATTTTTTTTATAATGATTGGTTGAGTACAATGAAATACAAATCTTGGAATATGGAGGACCACTAATGAAATTGTCGAAATGTTTTTATGGTTAATATTGTTGTAGTGTTCAAAGAATACAAAGGTAGAAGTGAGTTATTTTTTGGCGGAAAATCTGTTTATGTTTCGTTAAGTAATCCTTTACATTGCAAATACACCATTTCTCCCTCTATCTATTTAAGGTTGATTTCTATAATTTCTAGTGCCTAAGATTTTTGATAAGATGTTTTGATATTTGTGTCATGTTTCTTATAATATTTTGTATATTTAATATAACATAATATTTTTTGGGGGTGCAGGGTGTTCTTGGTTGGGCATCGACGCATGTTGGGATTGTAGATCAATGCCCTCATCTATTGTTTTCGTTTGTTCCCTTGTCTTTTTGGTTAGTTTTGTTGTTATTTTGCTGTCAGTTGCATCTTTGGTTGTTTTTATGGTTTTATTTTATTTTTTAATGTTGTGTCTCTTATATCTTTATATTTGTGAGCATGGCCATGCAAACTTATGGTTTGATATTTTGTTTTTCTTTTATGTTTTTTGAGCTTATTTTCTTTTGTTCATATTTTTCCTGAATTCAATGGTTGGGGAAATAATGGAAAAACTTAACAACCCGTATCATTACAGATCAAGACAGGTGAAGGATCCTTGGTGAAACTATCAAATATATTTGTATTCTCAGTCATCGTAAAAAAAATATAATTGAATGCTTATTATATTGTTTGAAACTATTTATATAATGAGTGTTATCCAAATGTAGGTTAAGGAAGGTAGAGAAGCATTGATAAAACTATAGAAATATTTTTGCATGAGAGACATGCAAATGTGTAAGAGTCCACAAGTGTAGTGGACAAAGGCAAATGAGGTATGTATGTGGAAATTTATTTATTTGTAGGCGAATGCGAAAGAAGATATTTATGAGAGAATTTAGTTGTTTGTTACTATATTATATGATTGTGATGTTTATTTTAATTTAACTCATTTGTTGATTGATTACTATATCATGTGCATTTGTTGAAATTTAAATGCAACATAGATCAAGAAATGTGAAGGACCACTGGTGAAACTAATGAATATTTTTGTATGATGTGAGACATTATAACAAAAGTGTAATTGAATGCATATTATATTATTTGAGATTTATTTATAGAATGAATGCTATGCAAATGTAGGGAAAGGAAGGTGGAGAAACATTGATGAGACTATAAAAATAGTTTTGTGTGAGAGAATTGCAGATGTGTAGGAGAATTTAGAGCCAGAATGAGAGTTTGAGGATATCTTCTCATTTCACTGCAATGGTTCTACTTTCTCTGAATTATGATTTTTTGTGATTGCATAAGATGCATTTTTGCATAATATTACTCAAAAGACATTTTGTTTTCATTTATGATATTCTCATAATATATTTAGGTGTCTAATTTGTTTTTTATTTGGTGCACTGAGTGATAAATTAGGGTAGGTCTTTAACAACTCATAATTATGTAGATGTAGTGGGTTAAAACAAATGTTGAGTTGATATGTATGGTTACATGTGTGCGTTTAAATTCGATGCATTTTACATTATTTGCCATTTATTTAATTATTGAGCACAATGTAATGCAGGTAATATAATGTGGAGAAATTTTTGGTTAAACCACTGAAATGTACTTGTAAGGGAGAGATTGCAATAGAGTACAAAGGTAAACACAAAAATAGAGGTGAGTTATCTTTTAGTGTAAATATCCATATATGATACATTATTTACTTATATATGATCCTCCCTGCCTATCTATTCAAGGTTTATGATTTGTTGTGTTTACATAAGATGTACTTTTTAGTGTTTATTCATAGTATTTCATAACATTTTGTGTGTTTGATATTTTTTTATAATATTTTGTTGAGTGCAATGTGATATAGATCTAGGAATGTGGAGGACCACTAATGAAACTTTCGAAATGTCTCTATGTTGTGAGATAATATGAATAAGCACTAGAAAGTACACCTTATGTAAACACAACAAATCATAAATCATAAATAGATAAGACAAGATGATCATATATATGTAAATAGTGGATCATATATGGCTATTTACACCAAAAAATAACTCTCTTTGTGTTTCCCTTTGCACTCTAATGCAATCTCTACTTCACAAGTACATTTCGGTAGTTTAGCTAATGATTTCTCCACATCATATTACCTATATTACATTGTGTTCAATAATTAAATAAATAGAAAATAATGTAAGATGCCTTGAATTTAAATGCTACATGTAATCATACATATCAACTAAACAGTTGCCTTAACCCACTAATCGAATTATGGGTTGATAGGACCTACCCTAATTTACCAAACATAAATCAAAATAGGCACTTAAATATATTATGAGAATATAATAAATAAAAGAAAAAAAAATCTAAGCAATATTATGTCATAGTACATCTTATGCAATCAAAATTCCTAAACAAAAAAACAAAAAGGAGAACCATTGTATTGAAATGAGAAGATACCTTTGAACTCACATTTTGGCTCTACATTCTCCTACACATCTGCAATTCTCCCACATTTTTTTTTGTAGTTTCATCACTGCTCCTTCAATTTCCTTTACGTACATTTGCATAACATCTATCATATAAATAAATCCAAAATAATAAAATATGCACTTAATTATACCTTTGTTATAGTGCATCACATCACACAAAAATATTCAATAGTTTCACCAGTGGTCTTTTACATTTCTTGACCTGTATTGTTTATAAATTTCAACAAATGCACGTGATATATTAATCAATTAGCAAATGAGTTAAATTAAAACAGTCATCACAACCATATAATTTAGTAACAAACAAGTAAGTTTCCTTATACATACCTCTTTTGCCTTTGCCCATAAATAAATAAATTTCCCCATACGTACCTCATTCTCTTTTGCCGACTACACTTGTGGACTCCTACACATCTGCAAATATCTCACACAAATATTTATGTAGTTTTACCAATGCTCCTCCACCTTCCTTAACCTACATTTAGATAGCACTCATTATATAAATAAATCTCAAATAATATAATAAGCATTCAATTATACTTTTATTGTGGTGCCTTACATCACGCAAAAGTATTAGATAGTTTCACCAACTAGCTTTCGCCTGTATGGATTTGCATTACACTAAACTTTAACAAATGTACATGATATTATGACGAAACAAATGAGTTCAATTCAACAGGGCATGGAACCATATAATTTAGTAACAAACAAGTTTGTTCCCCCATACATACCTCTTTCGCCTTTCCCTGTAAACAAGTAAATAACTCCATACCTATTTCATTCACGTTTGCCCATTACAAGTAAATAACTCTCTATTGGGGTATATTCCGACTATCGTCAGGTTCATGAACAACTTGTATAGTTTCCATTTTCTTAATGACCGTGATCTGAAAGTTATTCTTGCTCTTGCTTGGGTTCATGATAAAAGTTTTCTTGTTCTGCATAAGTGGTACATTGGCTTCAATCCCCTTCGTAGTACCTCTTCAAACAATTTTATTTGGGTGAAGCTTTCGAGTTTCCCCATCGAACTATGGACTAAGGAGACTAGCAGAAATAGGCAACGCCATCGGGAGCTTTATCTTCGTTGACCCCAAATGTCTTGGGGCCAAGGACAAAAGAGTCGCTTGGATTCTATTTGAAAAAGAATACAGAGGGGGATTCCCTGAGCATATCGACCCAATATGGGGTGAGTTTAACATCCAACAGAGATTGGATTACTGGGGAGTTCCTTTCAGATGCTCCGTATGCCATAAAACACACCACTTGAAATTAAACTATCCTTGTCGTCCTGGTGGAAGACAAAAGGGGAGGGACCATTATAAAAATTATCCTGTCAATCTATCGGCGATGGAAGGGGAAGATTACAGGTGCAATATGGAGCATGGTTTTAGTTGGGATCCTGGATTGGGGATTGCCCGCCTTTCTTCCCCTTGGGGTTTTTCACTGGGATGATCGTCAAGTCTATCTTTGAAGAGATCTCATTCTGTAGAGCACATTCGCCGGGATCTCGGTCCTCAAAAAGTGAATATCAACTTGCGCAGATCATCTCATAAGTCGAGGT
Source organism: Pinus taeda (assembly GCA_000404065.3). Taxonomy (NCBI): domain Eukaryota; kingdom Viridiplantae; phylum Streptophyta; class Pinopsida; order Pinales; family Pinaceae; genus Pinus; species Pinus taeda. Next base: position 49,667 of record APFE030236142.1, read on the forward strand.
CCCCGGATCCGATTAGTCTTCCCCCATCTGAAAGGCAGATGCTTTTCTCTGTCAACCCTTTGCCCCCTGAACCTTTTCCGGATAAAGCTATTCCTTCTCCTCCCTCCATTCCCTATCCCTTCCGGGATATCCCATCCGCTTTGCACATCACATATATTTCATCATCTCCTCAATCACCTAAAAATCAAAATCCAACGACTCATGGGAACGCCATTCCTCCTCCCCTCTCGACTCTCTCCATCCCTTCCAAAGCCATTGCAGATTTAAAAAGAAAGACACCTTGTATCTCCGTCACTCCCCTGAACTCTCCTGAATCTTCTCCTGTGAATTCTTTCGAATGTGATCTGGATCTTCTGCTCAAATGTGAATCCCTTAATCTTCAACCTCTAACCGTCCACAAACCTAAAAAGTCTCCCTCCCCTACAATCAGTAAGATCTCGGCAGGAAATATTACAGTAAGACGAAAGCAAAACAGGGGAAGCAGACATTTTAGGGGCAGAAACGGTAGGCCTGATTTGAACATTCAGGATCTCACTCTGGTTGACATTCCTATCATCGATCTCGCTGTAAAGGGGCCGCTTAGAGCCAGCAAGCCTGGGGATGAGACCAAATGATCAATATTCTCTCAATGAATATTAGAGGTCTAGGAGCAGACCCTAAATTTTTGGCTCTAAAGGATCTTTTTAGATTCTCAAAATCAAAGAATTCTACTCATTCAAGAGGTTATGCATGGTTGCCAAGAAACCATATCTTACTTCAGACACATGTTCCCCTCTTGGCACATGGCTGCGACGAGTGCTTCTGGTCTTTCTGGTGGTCTTGCGGTCTTGTGGGATTCCGCTTGGATTTCGGCAGTGGCTTTCAAGTGTTTTACTGACATTCTCCTTTTCGCCTACAATAGGGGCTCTCCAGGGCCGTTTCACATCTTAAATGTCTATGCTCCGTATAAAGAACGCCTTCCCTTCTGGGATCGCTTTTTGTCCTTTGAGTTTCTGGACCTAGATTCTCTGTTGATTGGGGGGCTTAAATTGCACTCTGAGTAATGACGAGATTTGGGGAAGGGGCAGGAAAAATGATCAGGTGGGAGGAATGATAAAAAAATGCTATCCTCCAACACAATTTTGTTGATGTGTATCCTATTAGAATGGGTCCTACTTGGGATAATGGGAGATTGAATGATGCTTATCTCGCTAAGAGACTTGACTGTTTCCTCATTCACGATCGGTTGATTGATCGTTTAGGGATCCCCACTGTAAAGATTATTTCGAGCTTCATCTCGGACCACAAACCTATCTCCATCCAATGGAATCTCGTTGGTCACAGGCATGGTTATCCATTCAAATTCAATAGAGTTTGGCTAGAGGATGATCAGTTCAATAATCTCATCCGGGATTTTTGGCTATCTTCTTCTTCTGAGGAACGACCTTTGGCATACCCAATCTTTCTTGGATCGCTTGTCCGCCCTCAAGCAATGTGTTAAAAGATGGCAGCGGGAAAAGGTGATCTCAAACAGGCAAGCTCTAAAGGAGATAATGAAAAACTGGATTTTTTTTTTGTTTCCCTGAATGCCAACATTGTGACCCTGGATATGGGAGCTCATCATATAAGGGATTTGGAGAGAAAAAAACAAAGCATTCTAGCAATTGAAAAGGCTTCCTGGCGATTAAAGAGCAGAGCCACATTGTTTAAAGAGGGCGATAAAAATACTAAATTTTTCCGCCGCTATGCAAACAAAAGGCAAGAATCAAATTCAATCTGGGAGATAAAAAATGAGAAGGGAATCTTGGTCGTGTCCCAGAAAGACATCACTAAGGAGGCAGTAATTTATTTTCAGAAAGCATAAAATAGGAATAGGGGCAGTGATTTTGATGACACCTTATGGGGCATAAAATCTTATCCAACCATGTTTGATTTGGAGCGGAATGACCTTCTATATGCAAAGATAACTGAGGAGGAACTTTTGTCAATCATGAAATCTTTCCAAAAGAACAAAAGTCCGTGCCTGGATGGGTGGACTATAGATTTTTTCATTCACTTTTATGATATGTTCAAGCCTGACCTTCTGGAAATGGTGGAGGTGACTAGGATCAAAGGCTCAATAAACCGCATTATTTCCTCCACCTACATTGCTTTAATTCCAGAAAAGAAGCTCTCTCAAACATTCATGGACTTCAGGCCCATCTCCCTTTGTAATAATACCCTCTATAAGATAATCTCCAAACTCATCGCTGACAGGATGAGAAATATTTTATCATCTCATTTGACCCTTGAACAACAAGGCTTCCTTAAGGGTAGGAACATTTTAGAGGCTGTTGCTCTTACTCAGGAATGTGTTCACACAATGCATACAAGAAAAGCCGAAGTTGCATTATTGAAATTAGATCTCAAGAAAGCATATGACTGCATTGACTGGGGTTTCCTTAGGTGTCTCCTTTCCAAAATTGGCCTAAATGACAAATGCTCCAATTGGATAATGGCCTGCATTGAAGATGTAAACTATGTAGTTCTTATTAATGGCTTCCCTTCTTCATTTTTCTCTGGCGCCAGAGGTTTGAGGTAGGGATGTTCTCTGTCCCCTCTCCTTTTTATCCTGGTCATGGGACTCCTTAAGTATTCACATAAAAAGGGCTGTTCGAGAAAAGAGATGTCGACCATTGGCAATCAGCCGAGATATTTCCATTTCTCACAACTTGTTTGTTGATGACATCTTAGTTTCGGCGATGCTTTGTAGAGTCTCGTGGACTTGTTTGCATGACATATTGGGAAAGTTCCACAAGGCTACGAGGCTGTGTATAAATGATAACAAGTCGTCTTTCCATTTGGAGGATGTAAATGGGGAACTTATTATTCATCTAATCCATCTCTTCAATATAAAAGCCAAATCTCTTAATGAGGGTCTGAAATACTTGGTTTTTCATTTTAAACCTGTGGGCTATTCCTCTGCTAACTGGATGTGGATTCATGACCGATACTTCATGAGAATTGCTGGATGAGAATTTAAATGTCTTTCTATGGCGGAGAGAGTGATTTTAACTCAAGCAGTTATGGTCCAATTAATGGTCTACTAGGCTCATCTATTCTTCATTCCTGTAAATATAATCCACAAACTAAACAGATTAATCGCAAAATTTATCGGGGGGGGTGGGGGGGGGGGGTGAGGGCGAGAACAAAGAGAAAAGAAAGTTCCACCTTACTAAACTCTCAAAGTTGACTCGTCCAAAAAAGATGGGGGTCTGGAGAATCATGGACCTTAATATGTTTCACATAGCACTCCTTTGCAAATTGGAAAGGAGTCTTAGGGGATAGTCTTTGGAGCAAGGCCATCAAATCAAAATATATGGACAACAGAGACATATCCTACTGGTATAGACAAAGGACTATAGGATTTACTCAAGGATGAACCATTTGGAGAAGCTTTCGAAAAACTGAGCATTTTTTTCTTCAAAATATGGTATGGAGTTTCCAGACGGGGAAAAAGATCATTATAAGACTAGATCCCATCGCGGGAGGTGACGAGGAAATATCATTTTCTTGGTAGTTACTTTGGGCCTTACAGCAAAAAGGGATCTTTTACTGGGACCAGGCCATTGATAGATGGGTGGGATCTCTCCCTATCTAGAAATCGGCCTTGATGCTGGATCTCAATGATGACCTGGCTCTTCAATGGAATTAACTTACTCGGTCTATGAGGAATAGGGGTATTTTCGGATCAGAGGCGGAGGATAAACTACTCTGGAAGGGGTATAGGGGAAGGTCGAATGTATATGTAAAGGATATCTATCTTCAACTTCATCAACTCAGTTCCATTCAACAGGATATCATTTTCCCTACTATCTTCTGGAAAACAGGTTGCCCCCATAAGATAATCATCTTTGCATGACTTGTTTTCAACAATAAGAACCTAACATGGGATAACCTTCAGAAAAGGAACTATAATGGGCTTGCTATCTGTCCTATGTGCAAATCGAACGAAGAAAACATCATACACATTTTCCTAAACTGTCTTCAATCGCAGGGGATATGGAAAAATTTGGTAGACCATTTTGGCAGTGTTCCACGGGGACTCGCCCCCCCGCCCTAGGGGTCTAGTTTCCTCGCTCCCTCGTGCTCCGGGGACTTGGGGACGAGTAGGGGACGTTTCCCCACGCTCCCAAAATGTAGGAAACTCAAGGGGGCGTCCCAGGGAAACGTTTCCCCTCCCTTAGGAGTCGTTTCCGAAAAAGGGGACGTGGGGGGACGAGAGGGGTCAAGGGGGGTCGAGGGGGGGCGAGGGGGTGTTACCTCGATATTAACGGTTTTAATTAATTAAAATCACGATTTAATGCTTAATTAACATTTTATAACTTAATTTCATTAATGTTTAGGGTTTTGGGCTTTGGGAAATCGCAGGAAATACGTTGGTTTATTGTTATAAAACAACCCCCAACGTGAACCATGAACACACAACCTGAGCGTGTTTGCAACTTTGCTGAAGCCTGAGGCCCTGAGCGTGTTTTGCTGAGCGTGTTTGCTGCCTGAGCGTGTTTGTTGAAGCCGCGTGTTTGCTGAAGCCGCGTGTTTGCTGAGTGTTCCAGCCTCCCATCATTCGAGCGCTGCGTGTTGAGGAGCCGCGCGGAGTCCAGACTACAGTCTACTACAGCTTGGCACTTGCAACTCGAGAGTCGATACGGGTTAGTAACACTGAAAGTCGGCATCGACCTGTCAAATTTGAGTTATAAACGCTGCAAGTTTGTAAATTGTATTATTTTTTTTTACCCAAAAGCGAGTTCTGTCCAACATAGCGCAACAATCCGATAGACCTGAATAAGTTTTTGATTTCTTTATAACTGGAATAGATTGCTATAACTATTATAGAAAGGCGTGAATGATTTGCGAATAGCAGTGTAGCACCCAGCACGTGTAGTTGTTGTATAAGAGGAGAACAGAAGAATGTTAGAATTTGTAATTCGTAGTTTTTACCTCTCACATTTCCCACTTAAGTGAAAGCTCTGAACCTTAAGATGACCTTCTATGAATGAGCACTTATCTTCTATCTTTATAGGTTTTGGTCCTTGGGCGATTCAATCCCAGTTTGTGTAACAGATTCCATTTAGCTGTCTATTCTTCCGAGGAGATTATTTCCATGAACATTTATGGATAAAGACAGTTTGGTGCACAGAGACCTGTCCGCTTCCATTGTTCAACTCCATCCCTTATAAGTAGTCTTATTCAATACGTTCGTTTTTGGAGGATGGCTATTGCTAGGCGCCACTGTCAAACCGTGAGCACTAGTGGAGAATAGGTTCCATTTTCAGTGGTTCACCATAGGAAAAAAAATTAAAATGTAGTTCGCTGTAAAAAGATTTAATGCACTAAATAGAGATTAGTTGAATGTTATTTTTTGATATTAGGAATTTCATTTTTATATAGTTTTTACTATTTAGCTCTCACATTTTGTTTTGTTGTTGTTAAAAAAATGTTATTTTTACCTTTTAGAGAAACTGTGTATGTTAATCGAAGCTATTTTAATTTTTAGTATTTACTCCTGTTCTCCTAAGCAAATCATGTGTTACTGGTGATGATTGTAGAAAAATGGGTCTTTTCAATCAAAGTATTGATTGAAAATCTGCACTATCAAACTTTTCAATCAAGCTACACAGTTTCTAGAAAAAAAAAACAAAAGTTGCAAGGGTGGAAATCTGCACTATCAAACTTTTCAGCCATTAACAAATTTCAAAGAATTTCTTTCTAAAAACATGAATTAGTCATAAGGATGAATCCACAAGTGTGAACAAATGTCAAATACGAGCATGTGCAAGATCCAACATTAGGTTCAAATCAAAATGCTTTTAGTTGAGGCTAAGAGGGACTTGACAAATGTGAATATATACCTCAGATTTGTTCAACATTTAACTTTTTAAGGGTATGCCTGAATATGAAATTCTCAAACATAAACAGGAGTTGTCTCAAACAAACAATCCGACAGCAGAACCGTCATGAATTTATTTTTGCAACTAACAAGCATATCGCTAGAAATGTCTGTACACAAAGCTACTGTTGAACTTGAAGATAAATGGATAAAAATGCAAGCTTTGAGAGATTTAACTCACACAGAAAATCATTTTTAATGAAATTGAGAATTTTTTTTGGGGTTAATAGTCTCACCAGTTTTGTACCCGAAGGCTACTGTTGAACTTGAAGATAAATGGATAAAAATGCAAGCTTTGAGAGATTTAACTCACACAGAAAATCATTTTTAATGAAATTGAGAATTTTTTTTGGGGTTAATAGTCTCACCAGTTTTGTACCCGAAGGTTTGTTGCTTGCAGAGATACAGCCGTTGGGAATTGAAATTCAATTATTGAATTAGTTATGAAGCCATATGCTTTACTCAATATTACAGTGCTCCTGGTGTTTGTGCAACAAGAGCCTATTTTAGGGATGGGGAGTAAGGCCTCCTGGTTTTACTGTTTAGTCATCCATTAAAATTTAAAACAGGGGATATTTGTGCACTAAATGTTCACTCCATGCTTTATTTTTCTGCTGATTAGGCACCCCCTAGAATGATGTATGAATTTTAATTTTTTAGTGATTACAACCAACTAATTGGTCCAATAAACTGAGATAAACATACACTATCTCACCTTACTGACCAGTAATAAATGTTTTGGAGCAATGTTAATATGTGATGTTAAAAGAATAGAACCTTTTCAATTTCATGGTTGGATGACCTTAAATTTGGAGGAAGTAAGTTGGTTGCATGTCATAAGAATTTTGGTAGTGAAATCAAATTATTGTATGTTCAATTGAATGGCTGTAATCATGTAATGTTTCTAATTTTTTTATTTTATTTTAATTTTTCATTTCAGGTTGCAACTTACAGCTTGCAACTTACATTTTGACTTGTCATTCAACTTGCAACTTACAAAGTTACAAGTTACAACTATGAGTGAAAGTCAAACTTCTTCTGGGAACAGTGAGAACACTGAAAGTGACTACCACTGTAGTGAGCCACATGATGCACAAGAAGAAGTTCAAAGTGGTCACAAGGGGGCAAGACACCAGAATAGGCATGGTGTAGATTTTGGAGCCCCGCCAAGAGAGCTGGAAAAATTTGCAAAGGGGACATTTAACCCTCTAAAACCACTTCTAATCTATGCAACTAGACTGCCGAAAAAGAATCCAAAAGTTGGTGGTGGCTCACGTGATTGGGTCTGTAATATTTGTGGGCATCACTTTGTTGGCAGCTATACCAGGGTGAAGCAACACATTTTGGCTATTACAGGTAAAGGAGTGAATATGTGTCCCTCAAAGAACCTGGATTCAGCTCTGAGAGAGCAACTTTGGAGGCTAGAAAGGGCATCCGTTGGAAAAGGATTGTTCTCTAGTAGACATATGGATCCAGGCACAAATATTCCTCCATCCAGTGCGTCATCAAAAAAGACAAAGGTTTCCACTGGTGCATCTCGTTCTTCTGCAATGGGTGGTACTGGTACAGTGTCTGGGATGTACAACATTCTAGATCGAGATGACACAGATGATGCAATTGGCAAATTTCTTTTTGCTAATGGGATTCCCTTCCATGTTGTTCGTTCTCCTTATTACAAGGAAATGGTCCAAGCAATTGCAAAAATAGGGCCTTCATATGTACCACCCGGAGAACATAAATTACGAACAACAATTTTGGATAGACAAGTGTCCAAAATTAATGTATAGAAAGAGAGAATGAGACAAACATGGTTGAGGTTTGGTTGCTCTATTGTTATGTATGGATGGACTGACATCCGAAAACGCCCACTAATCAACATCATAGTGACATCTTCAGAAGGTCCATTCTTTCTTAAAGCTGTTGACTGTTCTGGAAAGCGCAAGGATGCATCTTTCCAAGTTGAGCTTCTGCGAGAAGCTATAGAGGATGTTGGGCCTGATAGTGTGGTGCAGGTTGTGACAGATGCAGCTGCAGTTTGTAGATCAGCTGGGTTATTGATTCAAAACAAGTATCAACACATTTTTTGGACTCCTTGTTGTGTGCATGCACTCAATAATGCACTGAAGGACATTGGCAAGATTCAGTGGATATCAGACTTGGTGTCAGCGGAAAGAGATGTGCAGATTTTTATCTGCAACCACCACACCTCCTTGGCTATGTACAGGGCTCACACGAGGAAGGAATTCCTCAAGCCCACTGATACTAGATATGCTAGCTATTTTCTCTTATTGGAGAGGATGATAGAGGTACAAACACCTCTACAATCCTTGGTTGTGAGTTCATAGTGGGGAAGGTGGTCAGAATCAAAGTCAGACACTGGGAAGAAGGTCAGGCTTCAAGTGTTGGGCAATGATTGGTGGGCAGGTTGTTCTTATTTGGTGTCATTCTTAGGCCCTATTGCGGAGGTCATTCGTTACACTGATTTAGATGCTCCTAGTCTTGGAGAAATTTATGAGACCTTTGATAGCATGTTGGGTCGTGTGAAGGTAGCCATTCAGCAGAGGGAGCCCTCATTAGAGTTCTATACTTCCCAGATTCGACCCATCATTCAGCGTAGGTGGGATCGCATGAACACACCTTTGCACATGGCAGCATATGCATTAAACCCAAAATGGTATGTTGAGAGACCTGGGAGGGTGCCTCCTATTGATGATCCAGAGGTAAAGAAAGGCTTCCTAGATGCAATTGCAAAGGTGTACAGTGAGGAGGAGGGGTCAAAATTTTGAAGACAGTTTGTTCAGTTTGCATCTCTTAGTGGGCCCTTCAACACACGTGGTGCTCGGGCAGATCGCATAGATCTAGCCCAAGATGACCCGATTGGTTGGTGGAGGATGCATGGGGATGGTGCTCCAGAGCTCAAAGATCTAGCCATGCGTTTGTTGTCTCAGATTGCTAGTTCCTCTGCAGCAGAGAGGAATTGGTCCACATATAGCTTCATCCACTCTATCAAGAGGAACAATCTTACCTCTAGAAGAGCGGAGAAGTTAGTTGCTGTGCATAGTGCCCTACGTCTTGAGCATAGGAAGACACCTGAGTATTTGAAGGGACCAACAACACGATGGGATGTTGATCCAGAGGATGATGCACAGGTAGATATGGAGGAGAGACTTGACGAGAGACAGATGGGGTTGGTTGGTGTGCCACTTAGCATGTTTGAGAATGCTAGTGATTCAGATTCAGATGGTGATATGGTTGATCCTGATTTATTCATGCAGCAGCTGGATGCAGAGACTAGCAGGGCATTACCTTGAGGCTTGAGCATTACCTTGGGGCATTACCTTGTGGCATATTTTGCATTATGCTTGTTTATCTTTTGATATGTTGATGTTCTCAGTTCTTATCATTTGTGTTATCAGTTATTCAGATTCTCACTCTATAAAATTTTGACTCTTGATGTATCAGACTTGACATTAATCTTTTATAATTCCATAAAATTTGGACTCTTGATGTATGATGTATCAAACTTTACTTTTATAATTTTATGTTAATATTGAATATTTGCTGTTCATAGTAGGAAGTGGAACATCAATATGGTTTAAGCTTTAATCATATTGTATGATTATAAATTAGAATTTTAAAATTTGGATAATGTCAAATGATATTCATATCAATGATCATGCTTTGCAGCGTTTCAGTGAAAACCAAATTGTCCTAGTGGACTCAATTAATAAATAATATTTTATATTTATAAATTAAAAATTTTTAAGACCCTGACGCTTCCCCACGTTTCCTAAAAAATGGTAGGGAGCTTTTGCATAGGCCGCTCCCGCGCCCGCTCGCTCCCTCGCCCCCTCGTCCCGGAACCTTGGTGGAACATTGGAAAACTTCTCATGGAACTTGCAGTTTTGGCATCTGTTCACTGGTGAGGTTGTCTGTTAAGCTGCCCCCAGGGTCGGTGGGATAGATACCCCTCAAACATGCCATCTTTTTTTTACGGGTGGTTCACGGGGTGGCTGCTACATCCCACGGAAAATCTGGGCAGATCAACCCCAAAGGAAATATTTTAAAGCCCGTCAAGGAGAATTGACCCTGTGACCTCTTGATCGGCGAGGTACTTAACAACAGGGATTCGACCAGTTGAGCTAACCCTTGGGGCTTCTCAAACATGCCATCTTAGTCGAAGGTTGTCTGGTCTTTGTTGGGAAGGACCTGCAGGGTATGCCTTTGCCAGACTTGATACTTGTGGTGAGACAATTAAGAAAATCAAATATTCCCTGGTAGCAATATTCAGGTTTTCTTATTCCTATTGCACACTCTCAAGGCATTTATATTTTGTAGGGCATTTCTGGGTACTTAGAATGCCTTTGGACTTAGTTATTCAAGGTCTGGACTTGACCCTATGGACCTAGTGAAGGGCCAGTTCAAGATCGGTGATTTCTGACTCTGTTCTGGATGTACCTTGGACTTTGTCCTATGTACCTAGGAAAGGGCCAGTTCAACATCGGTGATTTCAGAGACTATTCTGTATATCTTTGAACTCATTCATCAGAGAATTGCCCTTGAAACCAAGGGAAATTTAGTGGTGATTTTTCATTTTTCTCAAATGATTGAAAACATATTCTTTTAATGGTCGTTAATTTTTTTGGCTATGTGACTGCAGTGCAGAATTTTTAAGGACTGGCACAAACCCATGGAAATTACAAGAGTCCCACATAGCAGACTCTGAGGGAACCAAATAAATAGATATCCTTGAGGGCATGGAATGCAAGAGTTTCTGTCTGAGGCTATTCTGTAATGTTCATCGCACGATGACTATACTGAAGTCCAATGTCCACCTTATAAACAATATTTTATGTTTCTGTCATTGTTGGCAATGAGCATGAGTGGGACATTGCTGACTTCTGAATTATGTCCCAGAGACCATCCACACATATTTAGCTGCTTAATGCTTTGCTTTGCCAAAATGATATATGCTTTTCAGGCCCCATCCTCCCCATTTTTTGGCTTTTGCAAGACTTGGCGTATTACCAGAGGTATGGCTTCTTTCACACTATTCTATAACCACAGAAATTTGAAGTTTGTTCTCCTGATTTTCCAGAATACTTTTAGGATTATAGTCTAATGTATGCCAGGTGACCGGGATTGTTTCCAAGGTTGATTTATTGAGAGTCAATCTTCCACCTCTAGATAACTATCTGTTGGACCAAAGGTTTATCCTTTCCTCCATCTTTGATAACAACCATTTGCAATCATTCATTCGATAGTCATTAGGTTTTGTATATAAACCCAAATATTTAATTCTTCCTAAAGGTCTGTACAAAATGTGAAGGAAGAGCTGTAGGATATTCCTGATTTGATCCATTTCTAGTATTTGCAGAATTTTTGCATGTTGACTGTCATGCTTGTAGCTAGGAAATATAGGTCTTATATTTCCTTCAACTTAATTGTATCTCTCTTAGTCCCATCACCTAAAAGCTAAACGTGATCATCAAAGTAAAGAGTCAGGTCTAGGGCTCTTCCAATTTGTATACTTGTCAAGTTTATAGTTCTTTTTGACTCATTATATCTCTGTTGAGACCACCTGAGCAGAGGAGCCACTGGACATACCCACCCAAGGCCTCTTGTATGCATGAAAAAAGAATAGGCTGAGCCATTAATTAGATTTGCAAAAGATATCGAGGAAAGGCAATTCATTATCTATTTTACCAATTGCACAGTGAACCCTATATGGATGAGTAGCCTTAAATAAAGCCAGTTCGCTCTGCCTCATGCCTTGGAAAACCCCAACCTCACTACCATTCCTTGTAATTTCTTGGTTTGATGTTATACATTCCTTCTTGGGCTGCTCGTATACCATCATAGATCTGTTTTCTGGGAAGGCTGCCAAATTGTTCTGAATCCTGATGAATAGAACCAGCTTGCTGGTTTTTGGCCCGCTGTGCAATCATTTTTGAAATGATTTTGTAGATGCAATTGCATAATTATATGGTCTGAAATTGTCAAAAGTTTTGTACCTATCTAATTTTTGGGATTAAAGCCTGAAATGTTGAATTAAAAGCTCCGAAAGTCCTGCCTGTGTATTTAAAATTATCAGCAACTCTTAGTTGGTCTTTTTGAAGAAAGTCATCGAACCCCTGGAAGAATTCCATTGTCCAGCAAAGTGGCCGAGGGTTATTATCCATTTGGAAAGTAATTCTTCCGAGCCACTGGACATACCTACTGAAGGCCTCTTGTAGGCATGAAAAAAGAACAGGCTGAGCCATTAATTAGAATTGCAACAGACATTGAAGAAAGACAATTCATTATCTAGTTAACCAACTGCACACTGAACCCTATATGGATGAGTAGCCTAAAATAGAGCCAGTTCGCTCTGCCATATGCCTTGGAAAGACCCAACCCCACTACCATTGCTTGTAATTTCTTGGTTTGATGTTATACATTCCTTCTTCGGCTGCTCCCATTCCAACGTGAATCTGTTTTCAGGGAAGGATGCCAAATTGTTCTGATGACGTGGAATCAGCTTTTAGTGCTTTTGACCCACCATGCAATAATTTTTGCAATGATTTTGTAGATGCAATTGCATAATGATACCGGGGTTTGAAATCATCAGAAGTTTCATAGTATAATTTTTGGGATTAAAGTCTGGAAAATTGAATTGAAACCTCCCAAAGTTCTGCCTGTTTATTTTAAATTATCAAAGTTCTGCCTGTGTATTTTAAATTATCAGAGACTCTTTGGCATTTTTGAAGGAAGTTATAGAGCCTTTGGAAGAATTCTATTGTCCAGCTAAGTGGCCAAGGTTTCTTGTCCTTTTGGAAACAATGCAGAATTGTTCGTAATTCATTTGATATTGGATCCATCAGCGCCTCATTACCCACCTCACCTACAAAACTGGGTCTACCTCTCTGGTATTCGTTCTATCATCCTCTCTATAAATTTCTTCAAAATGTACCTTACCTAAATCTGCAATGCCTTGGAATGAGATAGCTATTGATCCTCTCTTCTTGCCATTTCCCATATGATGTTGATATTCAGCCTGTGGTTAGCAAAATTATGAAAAAAATGCGTTCTTGTCTCTTTGTGCCAAAATATATTAAAGAGTCAATCTTCTTCGTTATCTAACACAATTTTTCTCCTTCTGTTCTAAAGATTTTAGTTTAGCTTTGGTTTCTTCATCTATGCAGCGTGCACAATCCTCTTTGTAAATATCTGCTACACTGGCCTTTATTTCTGTTAGGACATTGCAATCACATTTTCTCTCCTCCATATTGATGTAATGGAGGGAAATGTGAGTATTCATTTCTCACTTAAGGGTAGGCAGGTAGGCTGGATCGAGGGTAATACCCTGGCGGGAGTGTTTAATTCGGCTAGTTTCTGGGCTTTCTGGAGTCCCATGCGGGGTTTCATTCAATCCCAGTGAGGGCTGAGGCAGTAGTAGGTTTTGGCAAAGTGTTCCAAATAAAATGCGGTGTGCGATACTTCCTTCATGCTTCAGTTTTGGAATCAGTGCTCTCTCATGAAAGCCAAGTAGGGTAAGGTTGTAAATGGGAGATGCGTTGTTTCTAGGAAAGGTGTGTCCCAAATCAGCATAAATGAGTGGGCGAACCTCCCTCTCCTCTGCTAGAGGTGGAAAAGTCTCAAAGAGAGTAGAATCAGGGCTCATCACACATGGATAGAAAGGGAAATGGGAAAAGTCGTGGAATCAGGAGGCCAGGTCTGAGCTAGATGCTTGATGCGTAGCCTTAGTTTAGGATTCTGCTGCCATGTCTGAGGGAGCAATGTCTGGGGATGATGGAGCCCCAGGAAGCATTTCCCGTAGCCTCGCCCAGGATGATGTATTTTAAGGTTGCTGGAACGGTGAGAAGATGGAGGTGATTTGCAGGATGATGAACCCTCGCCCAGGATGATGTATCGGTTGCCTGTATTCTATTTTATGATCCAAGATTAAATTAGGATCTATGTCGCAAATGGATTATCTAAGTAAATTGATAACAATATAAGAGTGGAGAGTTGACAAAGGAACAAAGGTTCTTCAAATTTTGCACGAAGTGAAATGTAGTTTTTAAGATGGAATTGGTTTCATTTTATGCGCAATTTAAAGGAAAACTTTTGTCACCATGTGCATGTCAAGAAAAGACAAAATCCTACATAGACAAAGTAAGAAAAACTTCATATTGATGTATTGAAAAGTAATCTTTGAATGTAACAAAGAGATGAGCTACAATAATATTGTAGGTAGTTGTTCATTGTGTTATTGTGGAGTTTGTTTTAAGCTATATTGTAAAGGTGATCCTTTTAGAAATAGTTGAAGGTTTGAAATCAGCACGCTTGAATTGTAAAAACAGGTGTTTCATTCATTGCTTCTATTTTTCTACAAACATCATTACCATCAGAAATTGGCAGTCATAACAAAATCAACTTTTTTTGCTCCTCGTCCTAGACCTATCCTCAAATTTGAATAATGAGGTCTAAGGGAACTTGTACTTGCATGTGATTGTGCATATTTTTCTTGGATGTTTGTGATGTTTTATGTCTTGCTTTAAACTTTAAACACAATTGCAATTTGTAATTTAAACATCGTACATAGAGTAATAAGAAATTAAAAATCTTATCATTCAAAGCATGTAATAGAGAGAACTAAGATTTCTTTATTTCTTGAATCTTCACTGATCATTACCAAAAGTTTGAAGGTCATCATCATTTGTAGTCCATGTAAAATAATGTCTTTTTGCGTCAGAAGTTTGTTTAGCAATCGAATTTGAAGCACAAGTTTGAGTGATTGAATTATGGGTAGTTTTGTAAAACTGGAACTGAAATTGTGAAGAAGAAACCTTGGTGATTTTTACCCACTAACATTCTTTCTCTTTTGACTTTGATGAAAATGACCTCCTTGTCCAATTTAACGGTCATTTTCGATAAAGTCAAAAGCGAATTTTAAGTGGGTAACAATCACCCAAGGTTGACAAAAAGCAGTGAGTGCAAGTGAGCATTATATATTGAAGAAATAAAAAATGGGTAAAGAAGCAAAGCATCTGCAAAACACTAATTAAGAAAATAAAGAACTAAATGACTTCATGAATTGTATAATTGGGTTGGTGATCTTCAAAAACAATAGTTAAGCAAATAAAGAACAACATGACTCCTTCCCTGAATTGGATAATGAATTGGATAATTGGGTTGTTGATCTTCAAAAACAATAGGATATTGCAGATAAATTTGTAGCACCTCAGCAAAAATTAATAGAAAATGTGAATCAAATTGAGAACATAATTGATGCAATATTTTCAACAAATACCGTCATACAAAGGTTGATGTTACTTATGACACAAATGACCTAATGCAAATAGTTAATTTTACTTGCGACACAAATGGTTTAATGCAAATAATGGATGGTACTTGTGACACATGATCTAATGCAAATGCTTGATGTCACTTGTGACACATGATTTAATGGTAACGGTCAAGACAAATATACATCAAATGAGATGATTGATGATTCCTTAGCTGGTCATAAGAATGAATTGATTATAAACAATCAATTGATGAAGACAAATTTCAAAGATTAGTCATGAGAAGAGGAAAGGAATGATACAAGAAATGCTACTGAAAGTGATATTAGGTTTCTTTTTGGTATTTTCTTAAGAGGAGATTTCTTGGAGGGGAAGATGGAGTCGACGCACTATGTTGGAGTTTTGTATCTTTTTGGTCTTTCTCTGGGGGTCGCAATTGATTAGAACACTGCCAAATGGGTCATGGGAAGGAGGGATTACACAATCCCTTGCTTTTATTTGGAGATCGATCGATGTGTTGGTGCAGTTCTTTGCATCCCACTGGAATGATAAGCGAAGGGTTCTTATGAATCACCTATGCAGCACATCACACAAGTTATGTGAGGGGTGGTTGGGTTTTTTCTAATTGGCGTCCCCTCAATCCTGAAGGCAAAGACAAATCGATGAAAAAAGAATCTAAAATCTTCGACAACATATTTCCTCAAGGGCAGTGCGTATAGGATAACCTTTTGGGGTTGTCTCATCTTTTCATGTATGCCGCAGATCGGGGCTCCCTTGCCTGCACTTTTTTACGGGATTGGATTCTTATCACGACAAGACGACCTCCTAAAAGTACAAGGCTTGAGTCGTGACCTTTTTCCATGTGATGGTGGATATTAGGTCATTGAAGGTGGCTATCATGTTCCCTTTTTCCTTGTATTGAAGGATTGTAGAAGGAAAACCCTGATATGAAGGAGGGTTTTCATATCTTCGTTAAAACCCTAAATGGGAATTCAATCCTTTTATGGGTTTTAGGATTTGATCGTGGTGGATGTAAAACAACAGATAGAGCAACGAACTGGTTTCCTTGTGTCGATGCAGAGTCTCTTACACTATGGGAAGCAGTAAGCGGATTTCTCTATATTGCATGGATTATAGCATATGAAAAAACTCCACGATTGTCATGCTTGCAAGGCTCTATGGTGGAGCTATGGGCATCGTGAAACTATATGACTTAGAATCTTACAAGGAAGCTGTTAGCTCCAGAAACCCCATTGGATTTGTTTCTTTCAAGGATGTAATGAAATGAAAGGCTCACATCCCATCAGATTAGACCAAAATATTTCCAAAACCCTACATAGTAGCACAAGTGGAAAATGCCCCAACTATGGACATAAAAACCCTAGGTAAAATCATATTTTGTTCATCTACAAACTAAGGCATTAATATGCAAGTTTAATGGTTTTTGGCTAAGACTTAAAGACTTATATTAGTTGGTGTTTTTTTCTTGGACACCAAACTGTGATCTCTACTTATGTTCAAAGGGCTTTTTCATAGTTCAATTTGAAACACAACAAGAAATGGAAAAAGTTCCGAACGAAGGGTTATGGTTTTGGGGCAGAGTTGAGCTTTTCATCACCCCATGGTTCCCAAAATTTGATGCTACAAGCATGGTGGTAACAACAATGCTAGTACAAGTAAGATTACCAAATCTCCCTCTTCCTTTCTGGGATCATCAAGTCCTCGAGGATATTGGAAATACTCTAGGTAAATTAAAAAAAATGGACTTGAAAAGAATAACAAAATGTATCTTTACATTTGTTAGAATATGTGTAGAGATAGACCTTAGCAAAGGTTTACCTGATCCTATTCATTTAACACATGAAAATTTTCAGAGGTCTCAGGTTTTAGATTATGAAAATATGACATTTAGATGCCAGACTTGTTTTCAAATGAAGGCACTTGCAGAATACTTGCCCACAAACAAAAAAATTCACAAAAAATGAAAAGAGGTAGGCCTCTAAGCCAATGGGTTGGCAGTTTCCTAACACTTCTGAAGACGAAGAAGAAGAGCCTATGAAAAATGCCCCAAATATAGATGCTCATACACAACTTGGTAACCAAGCAAATGGAGGAGCTAGAAATCAGTCAGAAACCATGAATCATAGCCAAAAGGGCATTGGATTAACATAAATGGTAGCAGAAAGTAGAAACACCCATAGAAAAGGAATTGGGGGGTATAAAGAGATCCTATGTATCAGAGAGCTCAGACTCAGACAAAGAAGTCCCCTTGTGGGTAGATGGAAAACCACTGGCAATAGTAACCACTGTTCCCCACTAAGGAGTCTGGTAACAAGTACTGAAAAAGAAAGGCAAAATGGGGAAGTTGAGTGATTATTATCATACTTGTCCCGAAAAAATTATGTAATTTTTTCTTTGCAATTTTTTTTTTTTTTAAATTTTTATTTTTTTATTGCGCATAAGTCGAAATGCTGACATGATAGAATGCTTACCAACATCTATAGAATGTGATTTTCCCCTTGTTTTTAGGTTGAACACATTTATTATTTTTTCCTTGGAAAAAGAAAGTTTCTTTTAAAATTACATTCATGAATGCATGGAAGAATATCAAGAATGGAATGATCTTTCCAAGACTATCATCAAACCTTAGGAAGAAACATGCCACAACAAATGGAAAACAAGACTTGGATATGATAAGGAAACTACCTTTAATAATATCATCTATTCCAAACCAATCCATGCCTATAATGCAAGATTCTTTCAAGGAGATTTCACTTACTTGTTTAAGTTCAACATTAGAATGTTAAGTACTAACATTGTCGCTGAGTTGGTCACATGGAGAATTCATGTTTTGACTCCCATCCTTACCTTCGTCATGAAAGACAAATCATCATTTAGATAAATGTCAAAAGAAGAAGACGACTAAAATGCAAATAATTCATTATGGTTGGATAAGTTATTGGTGTTGGAATCAACAATTCAATATTTGGCACAGGTCTTACCATCTAGTCCATACATAAGTAAACACATAGCTGATTAAAGAAGCTACAAAAGCAAGTGAATTTCAATCAATTGTTATAAATGATACTTTTGGGCATGGTTGGGATAATTCTAATTCAAATTGAAAATTCACTCAAAATGGTACTCCCTTGTATCTTAAAGGGGAGAAGTACACAAATGAAATCACAAATGTACTCTCTAGTATGTTCACGGGGGCAATATATTGTGAAAATGGTTAGTGATCAACCAAAACCACCAAATACAAAAAGAGTTATTGAAGAAGAATCAAAAGCTCAAGCTTGGATCCCTTCACTTCTCATCTTGCACATGACAAGGGGGGGGGGGGGGGGGCACGGGAGAACAAATAATGATAGTCAAGCTTCAAGTTTCAAAGTAGTGTCAATCAAAATTTGGAAATTATGGCATGGTAAATAGTATTCTCAACAAGATATCTACAATTCAATCTATTAGTCATCAAATTAATGTATTTGGAAAGCTCTAGCATGGAATATGGGTCCTCTCATTGCTTTTCAATTATATAATGGGATGTTGTTTGACACTTAATCATGTCTAAATTTAGGGAGTGCTTCAATGATCCTATTTGTTCACAGAAAGTAGAATAATGATACACCATTTTCACAAATTAGTAAGGGAATGTTCAAATATAGTAGTTATTCATTTCCATGATTTATGCTATCTTTTAAAGTTCATTTCAAATTATTCATTTATCATCCATGTTGGAAAATTTTCAAGCGTTGTTAAAATTTCCTTGCATCCCAGGCCAGGTCTATGGCTTAACCAAGCACATAAATACACTAGATATGCTCAACTCAAACAAATTTGCACAACACAATATAACAACAGACAAATCAACAATAGTACACATCGCTTTTGGCCCAAAATCACGTTTCTTACTTGTCCAATAATAAGAAAACACTTGGGCTTCTGTACTAGGGATCATGGCTGTTTACAAACCCTGATACGACACTATAGTACACAATGCACAAGTTTGTCCTTCAACTAGGGATGACCTAGTCCATTAGGTCCTCATCTACCCATGAAACAAAGACAAAACAAAACTTATTCTCTATTGTCCTTTGCAAACATCCCTTTTAGTCCTCTTTGTCCTTAAAGTACCTTGCTATAACCCCTATTCTTTGGCTGCCATACTCTTCTTTTACCACATGGTCTACTCCTTTAGACCATAGATCAATTGCTGTTTAATCCATTGTCCATCCAACCCTAATCACCTTGCAGTTAGGTCTTTCCTTTGCCTAACAAACTTCCTTTTTAGCCCTTATACCTCTCATCCAACATTGTATCAGTCCTTCTAGGCCAGCGATCATTCATTGTCTAAACACATGCCCTTCTCTTGACCTCAACAACCTCCTCAACAGAGCTTAGGTTTTGTTCCACCCCTGTTATGACCTCAAATGTCCAACTAAATGTTATTTTTTTAGGGCTAGATTGTTCTCTACTGTAGATAATTGCGATTTCAAAATTTTCATTATTTACACATTTCATTCACCCCATAACATCATATCAACATCAACAATTATGTGGAGAGAACAATAATCATCAACAATGCAGTGGAACAAAATAGAACAATAGAAGAAAAGCATGGACAATAGAGACATTGATATTTAGGGAGGAGACAAGGAAAAACCCCACAAGAGGGAAAACCCAACCATATTCTTCTTCTAATAGATATTCATCAAGGTTCAACTGAGATACAAAGTACAATGAGAATGATATACAATAATCACATTAGGCCTCCGAGGGCCAACCCAAGTCAATTGACAATTTCGTTTGTGTATTGAATGATCTGATCTGTTGCCATATCAATGTATCATAAGAAGAAGGGTCATCATACATCATAAGTCATACATCTAGGGTCACAAGGTCACTACCGCATTTACTGTCATATTATTGCCACTGCCCAAGTCACTATCATATTTGATCATAACTATGTCTCTAAGTCATAGTCATATGGAACTGTCATGATAAAGTAGCAACTACATGTCATAGGCAATGTCGTCCTAGCCACTGTTACACTTCACTATCATAAGAAATTGTAATACTTGACTGTCGTATATCAAGCATAAACATACTGTTAGATATTGTTGTCTTGAGGTCGTTGTCATATTAGGTTACTCTGCACATATTACCGATACAACTATAGACATTATTGTCCTAGATCCGGTTCTCCATCACTGTAATAGATACCAAAATTACAGTCTCAACAATATAAGAAGCACTGCCAAACATCTTATCATCATCAAGAGTGTGTTGTCCCTGACGCAATGGATTCTGCCATACCTTACCATTATTTTCTTGAGAACTGTTATGTATTATTGTGTCATATTAGATATATACATCACGCTGACATATAGAGAGACATTCATACATATTTCCATACATATAACTACCATATCAAGATCAAACTAATGCATTATAACCATACTTCAAGGTCACTACCAAATTTATTAACATATCATTGCTACACCGTAACATTGCTACACTTAGTATCTAGAACATATGTGTGCCAAGGACAATAGACGCGAGCCACAAAAAAATGGATGAACCACATATCTCAAAATCATTGTAAGATATGCGAGCCAACGGGCCACCATAGAGCCACGATATGGCAGGGGATATGTGCGTTACTGAGTCACTAAGTTATGAGAGAAATTGTAACAAGCTATTGTAATAGACGAGCTGCAAAACAAGGTATAACGATGCAATGCCACCGTAGGATGTCGCAAAGTATTGGAGCATTGCGCTGTAGAGATCATGGAATAGTGAGCCTGAGAGAGTATAATGCAATCCATATAACATAGGAATGGGCCGCATAATTACTATTGTGAAAACGTATAGCTATATATCATTGTAAGTTCGGGCCAAAGCATAGAGAGATCCATGTCACCGAGTAGTTTGAGAATCCTGTTTCAGATCATAGAGTGAGATCATGCCATAAGACAGAGTGAACCTGCCATAGAGATAGAGAAAGCCTACAAGATAATATATGAGCCTTAAACAAATATGACCGAACCTTAGATCCTTACAAACCACAGAGTCTTCACCGAATGTGTGTGTCATATGAATGAGTGGGTGAGCTAATATATAAAGGGTATGTTATGTGAGAAGGCATCTCTTGGAGGCAAGCCAACTTGACCTTAATTTGGAGGAAACAAAAATTCAAATTTAACTCAAAATAATATTTTATTTCTCTTTAATAATTGCTTACCCAATGTGTAATTTTTCATTTTAAATATTAGTGATAAGAGTGCCAACCAATTTGCACATTTCAATAATAAATTTCCTTTTAACAAAATTAACTAATTTATCTTAGAGGCGAGATGGAATTTCCTTAGGGAAGAAGGGTTTATCATGGGAAATTTGTCCCATAGTTGCCCTAATTTCAACACTGAAGGCTTCGACCTATTCTTTTTGGCAATAATGTTTCTTTAGCTTGCCCTAACAAGGGCTCCTGGATCGCTAATCCAACCTTGGTCTTCTAGCACAAATACAACAAACCTACGACTGTCTCTGCTTGTCCCCAACTATCTCTAATCCAGGGTCTTTGCAGCCATTTAAATGCAACCCTAACCTCAATCTACCCTAACCAAGGTCTATTCTAGGTTTTTTATTGTCTATGATCAACTCCAGATCCACAACGAAGGGATTCTCCTTACCCAGGCCTTGCAGACATAGTTCTATTCCATCACAGGAGGGGTCTACCAGGGCTAGTACATACCTCAACATCCTCTTGGAATACCCAACCTTGCCTACGACCTTTAACACGAACTTCGACCCTCATATCATCTCCTTGTAACCTCAGATAAATTTCAAACTCTCTTGAATAGACTTCGGCTCACATGATTTGCTTGGTAGATCTCCAACTCAACATACTTGGACAACTACGACTCTTCTTCTAGGGCAAATATCCTCTATAAATGATGTCCTTCAATCTTGTGAATTTTCCTCTCTATTGGCCTTTATTTATAGCTTTCTAAAAGGTTCCTTAGCAGCCTTATTTATCCATTAAGAGTTTCCTCAATATCTAATTAAAATATCCTTGGGTTACAAGCCCACCCCTTTGGGTCCAAAACCCAACACTTGGGTACTTTTCCCAACAAAACCCCTTTTGTGGGTTTTCTTCACTTGGAAATACCTTTCAATCTACCCAAATTTTCAACACTCCCTCTTAGTGAGGAAGGTATTTCTGCCACTACCTAGAAGTGGCCTTGCCTCTGAATCTAATATGCAGCCACGTTCTTTTGGAACACCTGGATCTTCGAAGATACCATATTCCTTGAAATTTCTAGCTCCATGAATTTTCCTTGCATGGCCATGACTATCCTCTTATGTGCCATGAATTCTTTTTGCATGATCATGAATTTATGGGCATGGTTCATGACTATCCTCACATGTAACATGACTTTCCTTGCGTGCACCATGAATTTCCTTGCATGATCTACGACTTCCCTTGCATGGGCTAAAATATCCACTCCCTCACTTGAACCCTGAAGGTTAGACTTCCACTGGGTGACTGAATTTCCTTTGCACTCTCCCATTGAAGCTAGACTCCGTATGAGCCTACAGAACCTCCTTGTAATTGAACTTGTGTCCTTTCAAGGTAAGTCAGGATTTGTGGTTGAATATTGGGCCTAGCCATTCTAAACCACTGCAACTCAACTTTGTAAGTGTCCTCATCCTCCTGTGTCAAACACCTCATATGCACATGGCTCCACTGATGAATATGCACCGATGCAACCCAATGAAGATATTATCTTGCGATCAATTTTCCATCCACATGGAGCTACCTTGTCCATGACAAAAAACTCTTTGCCAAGGCACCTGAGCTGTCTCAACATACTCTGACAAGTCAACAAAAGTCCATCATCAACAGCCTACCACACAACATATTGTTGTGCACCGAGTTCTCCACCAATCCACCTATACTCCCATCCTATCTCATCACCAAACTAGTCAAGATTGCATCTCCATGTTCTCAGTTGAACAACCTGCTCCATGTCTAGCCAGCAATGAGTTAGAAACATTGCCACTCCCTACAATAGCCACACAACACCCTCATAGAGCTGATACATGTGCACACTCTGATATAGATTCCCTTCAAAGTAGCTCTAATACCATGTTGAAATTTCCTTGCATTCTAGGTTAGGTCTATGACTTAATCAAGCACATAAAGACACTAGAAATGCTGAACTTAAAGAATTACTTAGCACAACATAATATAATAACAAATAAATCAACAATAGTACACAATATTTTAGGCCACGTTTCTTATTTGTCCATTAATAAGAAAACTTTAGGGCTCTCGTACCAAGGATCATGGCCCTTTACAAACCTTGATACAATGCTATAGTTCACAATATACAAATATCTCCTTCAACTTGATGCAACTAGGGCTGAGGCCTAGTCCACTAGGTCTTGATCTGCCCATGAAACACAAACAAAACAACTTAACTTACTTTTTGTCTATTTTCCTTTGCAAGCATCCCTTTCAATCCTCTTTGTCCTTAAAGTACCTTGCTATAGCCCCTATCCTTTGGATGCCATAAACTTCTTTTACCACATGGTTTGCTTCTTTAGACCATATACCAATTGTGGTTCACCAATAGATTGTTCCCTTTGGTCCACTGTCCATACTATTCCTGACCACCATGTTGTTAGGCCTTTCCTTTCCCTAAGAAACTTCCCCTTTAGCCCTTATACCTCTCAACCAACACTGTATCAGTCCTTCTAAGCCAACAATCCTTTGTTGTCCAAACATAGGCTCTTCTCTTGACTTCGACAACCTCCTCAATAGGTCTTGGGTTCCATTCCAACCATGCTATGACTTCAATTTTCTAGTTTAAGGCTTTGACCTACTCTTCTAGGCACTAGTGCTATTGCGGCTTGCCCTAACTAGAGCTCCTAAACCACTGAAGCTTGTTGATTCCGATTCCTTAACTGTACTTAGGAGGTTGAGTCAAGTCGTAATAGCCCTCATCTCATGTTTAGCTCGACAGGCCAATGAAATTGGGCACATGTGGGAGGTGGCAATATAAATTGGTATTCGAGCTCCCAGGTTCAAAACTTGGATTGGATGAGCGGAATGTATTCATCATGCATGCATGTTAGCCGTCTATTGAGTTATTATGCATGCATTGTTGTCGCTATCGTTGTCATGTATATAGTTAGTGTCATACTTTATGTTATCACGTATGATACTGATATGTTGGATGAGATGGAGTAGGAGATGTAGATCATAAGAACGAGGTTGCAGTACTGGACCTCGTGGTAAGCGCAGATCGTTATAATTGTTTGTATGTTGGGCATGCAGGCATGTTGGCTAATGATTGTTCTAAGCATTATGGTTATGTACATGCCTGTCATTCTAATGCTGTGGTGATTACATGTGTTTAGTCAATTTAATGTCTTAAATTGCTCTACATAAATTATCAATCCGGGTATCGTACACTGATGAAGTGTGGTGCACCATATATGCTTAGTTAACCTTTTTCTTACTTCGTTGTTTTATAGTTTATGTTGTTTTTGGGGTTTTGTTCTTGTTGGTTTCCTAGTGTGTTTAATGCAAATGGAAATCCTATTCTAAGGTCTTAAGAATACTTTTAAAGGTCAAGTATGGATGTAGATTTCAAGACAAGGTTTATCTCCCTTATGGTAACTTCCAAAACTTAGCACTTCAAAAGATCTCAAAACATGCTGTTGATAAAATTAATACTTGAACAGGAATGTAAATATGTAGCTACTTAAATCAAACAAAAGATGAAATGCTGATCATGAAATCACTATCTCTGCTATCCATCTAATTACAGAAATAAAATCTAAACTATTGCACTTAAACAAACAAAAAATTGCAGGCTAATGAAAGTAAGATCAATTTACTTCACCTATAATCCGATAGCTCGCCAAGTAGCTTTTCGGGGTTAAGCCATGGCTCCGGAGATAACGTAAAATAACATGAAGAACTTGATATCTAAACTACCTATTTGGAGAATGAAAGTAAAATAAAATCAATTCACTTATAATCCGATAGCTCGCTAAGTAGTTTTTTAGGGGTAAGCCATGGCTCCGGAGATAACATCAAATAACATGAAGAACTTGATATCTAAACTACCTAATTGCAGAATGAAAGTAAAATAAAATCACTTCACTTATAATCTGATAGCTCGCCAAGTAGCTTTTCGGGGTTAAGCCATGGCTCCGGAGATAACGTCAAATAACATGAAGAACTTGATATCTAAACTAGCTAAAACAACAAATAAATAAGACTGCAATCAAAGCATAACTGAAATTGAAAAGCTTAAAAAAAAGTTCAGCAGATAGGCAAATCTCATGTCACTATTTGATGCAAAAACTACATTAAAAAGCTCGAGCAAAAACTAATAAGCAAATACAAAAACATGTAAAGAAAAACTAATCTACAATCAACCAGTTGAACACACTTGCATGAATTAAAATTGCATGAATGGAAAATCTAAACTATCAAACTTTAAAGCAATAAAATAACATACATGGATGAAATCAAAGCAAAAATTACAAAATAAAATTTACTCCACTTTACACTCTAATATGCTCCATGACATCTACTTCACATCTCCTTCCATGTTGAGAACATCAAAGCTTTATTCAAATTCTTCAAAATTACAAAGTACAACAAAGCTCTCCAAAGCTTCCTAAAGCCATCAAGGAAGAACTACAAGCTCCAAGCTAAAGAACTAAAATCCAAGCTAAACTCTAAACTAAGAAATGAAGGAGAGAGATCTCCTATTTATACAAAAAGATGAGAAGCCATCTCATTAATGAGAATCCATGAATCTCTCCCTCTACCTCTAGAGTCATAATCAAAATAGGAACTGATAAGACACATGTCTTTTTAAAGTTTCAATACAATTAGGAGATGTGACACATATCCTCATGATCCCATGATTCTTTCCACTCAAATTCGAATTTGGTCTTACAGTGCCACATAAAGGTCTTCTAGAAGCCTCGTTTTAACCTACACATGTCAACAATCTCAACCCACTTGTTAGGTATAAGCATATGCACATTATTTTCTAATTTTTAACCACAAATTCACTTAAAAAGGCTTAGAATTAATAAAGTTTGGAAAAACATAAATGTGGCCCAATAATAATGAAAGTGGGATGAATGTGGTGACATAATAGTGAAGTGGAGGTAAAATGGAGGTGATATAATGGACATAATAGTGAAAGTGTAATAGAAATGAATGACATTTTTAAGACCCAACATACCCCCCAACTGAAGTTATTGCATGTCCTCATGCAATATATATTACATTAACTCTTTTGATCCTTGAGCTTTGGCTTAACTTTGCATGATATCATTTGTAACTTCATATTTTTGCAAAGTGTTTTACTTGAATTGCAACATGGTTTTTCTTGTGTTACAACCAATTTTTTTGTTGTTGCATTCTATTTTGATCTTTGAACTTTGCATAATGATATTTTGATTATTGTTGCAAAGTATATCTTTATTGGATTGCATAATGGTTGGTTCTTGTGTAACAACCATGGTTTTGTTTGTATCCAATTTATCCTTTAAACACTTATTGAAAAACCATTATATGCTCATAATAACAATTTAATAGTTAATATATGTTGGAAGTATGTGAGCTCCTGAATGGACATGGAAAAATATGAAGATGAATGTATTCCCCCCCCTCCAAACTGATGGTATTGGCAATTTTATGAAATGAGGAAGAGAAATGTTTTTCCAACAATTATTATTCTAGCTTTTTATGGAATTCTATGGTCAAAAGTTAGAAAATGACATACCTTAACTTACCTTTTGGAATGGATGAGTTGTATGTGTGGTGGCTGCAAAATTTTGATCATATTCTTCTTCAAGTGGCTGAACAAGAAGAGTCATGGATAAAGAGTTAAGATGACTTTTTATTGCTCTACTAAAACTTGCTGAATCTACTCCAAAATGTTGAAAATAATAGTCTTCATGTCTTCAAAACTCATTGGCACAATTCCTACTATATGAAAAGATGTTCTGATATTGAACATAGAAGGAACTTGTTGACTTAGTGGCCATTGATGGATGCCACTAGTCAACACGAGAACTCTCACCATTGATGACAATGAGAGTCAAGATGCACAAACACATCTTGCTAAGTACGAATAGTTTTGCCGATGTCGAATCACCTAGAAGATTTGATGAACAAGGGACATTAATGTATTCCCATTGTTTGTCAGCATGAGAATTTTCCATTAAGGCATGCAAGCCTCAAGGTGTCTTTATAAGGAACTTAGACTCAAAGGACTATGGACTCAATAATTTGCATTGAAGCAGGGCTTATTTGCAGAATGAAAATGACAGAAAAGGGAAGATGAAAATGGAAGATGGCAGTGGAGAGCAGAAATGGTAATGGGCAATACGCATGTGAATGAGTCTCTTGCTTTTATTTGTGGGTTATGAATGGACAAAAAGAGATGGAAAGTGTATGTGAATGTGAATGGAAAATATGGAGTGAAATGAGGTAAATGGTTTATTATGAGGTATGGATGTGATGGAGACAATAGTATCTGAAATTTTTTCAAGTGTTAGGATCTGATTTTGCATCAACATATTTTCTCTTTGTTGCTGATCATTCTCTTATAAAACAAATTGGTCTCTTAGAGAGCGACACCATTCTCTTGTAGTCATTTGTCCTTCCTCCTGGAATCTGCAAAAGAAACTAATACTTCTTCTGCAATGGAATGTAAGATTATCAAAGGAGATAGGTGATCAATATCTCTAGTTATGATATTTACACATAAAACTAAGAATTTGTATTAATGAAAAAAGTTCTCAAAGGAAAAATCAAAAGAATTTATACCTCCTTTAGAATTGGTGCCCCAAGTTGAATGTCTCTTTTCTTCTTCTTCTTCTTTTTTTTTTTTTTTTTTTTTTTTTTTTTTTTGTTTTCCGCAATTTATTTCATTATTTACCATTTCAAACTCTAGTGATGGATTTCTCATTGTGTAGATCTTGTTGAGATCTTTCCAATGATACTTAAATCATCAAAATCTGATTTTGTATGAGAAAGTTAGGCTGATTTGAACAATAAGGTTTTTCAGCTGCAAATTGATGTTTAGCTGCGGAATTGGACTTTAGTTGCAGAATGCGCACAATTTCTATAGCTAAAAATCTTGAATAAAAAGTTAGCCACTCATCTTTCATCATCAGTCCAAAATTAATCAATACCTTCAGAAAAGTGAGCAAATAACTTATTCATTTCATTGATTCAATTTTTTTTTTCTTGACATGCGACGACTTAGAGTGGTGACTTAGTGTGGCGACTTAGTGATAACACACACCTTGACTTCCCTTTGACCAGGGTCTTTTTTATGGACTTGGATCAAATGAACAGGACACCATCCATGCACTGACATTTTCCCAGCTACCCATGTGGTTTGTTTCGTCTCTTGACACATATAACCTATAGAAGTATGAAAATGGCTGCAGAATTGCCAATTAGCTGCGGAATCAGGCTGCATTCCATAGTTAAAAGACAGTCAACCATCAGTTTTTTGATTTAAGTTATTGGAAAAGAGATTTTATGCAGCCAAGTACCAGGGAGAGAGAGAGAGCCTAAGATCACAGCTGGTGCATAGGACCAATCATACATGAGCCTTTGTTCTCTGCTGTTTTTTAAATTTCCTTTCACTATTTGAGAAATGACTGTGTATGTACAGTGGAACAATTGGTAAAAAAAAAGCATATGGATATGGAATGACAGAAACTATGAGTATGGAGTAAAACGACTATACATACACGAAAGCAGAGAAGCTGTATGCATGAAATACATGAAAACAAAGTGTAGAAGATACTGTGAAATGGAGTGGTTGCCCATGTAAACAGAGAAAATCGGAAACATAATGAAAAATCGAAGTGCTTGTATACATAGGAAAGTTGCAGAGGTGTAAGAGAGAAGCTCAGAATAATATAGATGTAAAAGAGCCATACCCAACTGGTTCAAGTGATGGAATTAACTGTTAAACAGGTGCTTGGAGAAGTATCGTATTCAATTGGGATACGTCTCTGTTATCAGCTGTTAAACTGAAATACAGTCACGGAGGTTGCATGAGACCGTTAGCATTAAAGACAAGAGGTGTGGTGTAATCAAGATTGAATGCCAACACACAATAAGTTCCCAAATTGAATTTTCCCTCTCCAAGCACGCTGAGTTAAAACAACAGACTGTTCATTAATTTAAACTCATTTTTCTTCATGTGGCATGCAAAAAGAGGCTTTAGAGAATCAAGAATTTCTTCCAAGCTGCTCAGAATTTCTTAAAACCATTTCTGGGTTATCTAATTGACCCTGTCCCCAAAAAACCCCATGTTTTATTTTTCTCAAATTCATCTCCGTTTGGCCAAATCGTGCAGTTTAAGTTTGACGTTTTTTAGTGTTTTGCGTTTTTCCTGAGTTGCTGCATTCGACTATGAAATGAATTTTTGAGAGAAAAATTGTTTTCAGATGTATTCTCAGTGTATGAACCAAACAAACAAATCTCCAAAATGACATATAATTGTCCTCCAACATCATAAGCAATCAATTTTCCAAGTCGACTCAACTCTGTTTCAATATCAACAATAGTTTTGTTGGTAAATGACTGAAGGCTTGGGATGGTAACTTAATTACAGTTTCAAGATGCTTTGAAAGCATCTTCTCAAGATGTTCTAATCCCATTCTGTGTGCTATACATTTATAGTCTAGATTTTTGAAAAATATTCTAGCTCTCTTCGTCTTGCAACAACCATTTCAACACTTTTGTTGGTATCTGCTTGAGAGCAATTCATAAAACCAACCCAAGGAAACTGCAAACACTATTTTGAAAGCCATACAAAAGCTTTTTTTTCTTTATTTCAATTGGCCTCATATTATTTTTATTTACAACAGTCCAAGCAATTCTATTTGTTGAATTTTCACCTTTTTTTTTTTTTTTTTAATGTTCTTGCAGTTTTGTTTTAAGGCCAAAGCTTCAAACAAGAATGCAGATTTTCTATTCAAGCCACAATGGAAACTAGAATTGGAGATAGCCATAGATTGTTTTTTTTTTTTTTTTTTGAAATTGTGAAATTTTATAAGAATGATTAATGATTTTGAATTTCAGGCAGCAAAGACTTCAAGTAAAATATACTAATAGGACTTTGACTGAGGTCTTAAGTTGATTTTTTATCAATCTGGGCTGGGTGACTAGGATACGATCCATGTCATGACAATTTTGGAGATGCCCATGTGGTCAGTTTCCTCATTCAATGCATGTAACCTGCTAAACCTTGGAATTAGCTGCAGATTTCACAGTTAGCTGCGGAATCAAACTGCATTCTGCAGCTAATTTGCAGAATCTTATTAAAACAGGACACAGTATTTTGAGGACCACTATAGACCATAACTAGTCAATCTTGGGCAGCTGAACCTATCAAAGCAATTGGGTTTCATTTTTTTTTTTTTTATTGAATCAATTGAAATGATGAAGTTTATTTTGTCTCCCATTTTTTTATTTTTTATTTTTATTTTTCTACATAACAATTCTTTTTCTAATCCTCCAGATCATACAAAGTGTAGAAAAAGAGCATACTCAAGATTTTTTTTTTTTTTTAGATGTAAGAAATAAGGTCTCCTAATTACACTTCCTCGGCAACAACGCCAAAATGTCTAGTCAATTTAATGTCTTAAATTGCTCTACATAAATTATCAATCCGGGTTTCGTAAACTGATGAAGTGTGATGCACCATATATGCTTAGTTAACTTTTTTCTTACTTTGTTGCTTTATAATTTATGTTGTTTTTGGGGTTTTGTTCTTGTTGGTTTCCTAAAGTATTTAATGCAAATGGAAATCCTATTCTAAAGTCTTAAGAATACTTTTAAAGGTCAAGTATGGAT
Organism: Pinus taeda; assembly: GCA_000404065.3. Lineage (NCBI taxonomy): Eukaryota > Viridiplantae > Streptophyta > Pinopsida > Pinales > Pinaceae > Pinus > Pinus taeda. The sequence goes on from APFE030236142.1 coordinate 80,796, forward strand.
GTAGATTTCAAGACAAGGTTTATCTCCCTTATGGTAACTTCCAAAACTTAGCACTTCAAAAGATCTCAAAACATGCTATTGATAAAATTAATACTTGAACAAGAATGTAAATATGCAGCTACTTAAATCAAAGAAAATATGAAACACTGATCATGAAATCACTGTCTCTGCTACCCATCTAATTACAAAAATAAAATCTAAATTATTGCACTCAAACAAACCAAAAATTGCAGACTAATGAAAGTAAGATCAATTTACTTCACTTATAATCTGATAGCTCACCAAGTAGCTTTTCGGGGTTAAGCCATGGCTCCGGAGATAACGTCAAATAACATGAAGAACTTGATATCTAAACTACCTACTTGCAGAATGAAAGTAAAATCAAATCATTTCACTTATAATCCGATAGCTCGTCAAGTAGCTTTTCGAGGTTAAGCCATGGCTCCGGAGATCACGTCAAATAACATGAAGAACTTGATATATAAACTACGTACTTGCAGAATGAAAGTAAAATCAAATCACTTCACTTATAATCCGATAGCTCGCCAAGTAGCTTTTCGGGGTTAAGCCATGGCTCCGGAGATAATGTCAAATAACATGAAGAACTTGATATCTAAACTAGTTAACAACAACAAATAAATAAGAATGAAATCAAAGCATAACTGAAATTGAAAAGCTTAAAAAAAGTTCAGCAGAGAGGCAAATCTCATGTCACTATTTGATGCAAAAACTATATTAAAAAGCTCGAGCAAAAACTAATAAGCAAATACAAGAACATGTAAAGAAAAACTAATCTATAATCAACCGGTTGAACACACTTGCATGAATGGAAAATCTAAACTATCAAACTTGAAAGTAATAAAATGACATACATGAATGAAATCAAAGCAAAATTACAAAATAAAATCCACTCTACCTTACATTCTAATATGCTCCATGACATCCCGTATCCGGGTGATTGTAGTGCTTTAAATGGCATTCATGCACAGTTAAGTCGCATGATGCCGCCACCTGCTCTGCAGCGTGGAGCCCCAGACGCAGAACGGAGGCAGGGAGAATGTTTTATGGCTTTGGGACGGCGCAGGACAGCGCCATTAATGGCGGACAAAGCCCAACGCAATCTGCGGAGCAATATTTACAGGCAGCTACTCAGTGATTATTCCATCATGCATTTGGTCGAGGACTACTCTGTTCGGTTCGTTGTGAGATTTGTGGGTGAGGCTGAGAGGGAGCCCCGCCTCAGAGGGGAAATTCGAGCTGGTTCTGGCTCAAATTGGCAGCCCTTCTACTCGTCCTGCGTTCTTCGCTCCGGAATTCCTTCAATAGCTTGGGGTAAGTGCTCCATTCTCTGTCATTTCAGTTATTCAGGCTCTGTCTTTCGGTTTAGTGTTTCCATTGTCTTCTGCTCTATTTCTTGCTTCGGTTCGGGGTCCTTGGATGCTCTGAGGCACAATTCCGGCTTCCGCACCGTTTCGTTTAAAGTCACAGTCATTGTCTGCACCATGAAGCGACCTGGGAAGCGTTCTCGCTCTGGAGAAAGACCTGGCAGCAGCAAACGACCCTCTGCTCGCCCTCAGTCCACTCCTCTGCTCACCACCATCAACCTCACTTCTTCCCCTGAGGATCCTCCTGCAAGTAACCCCACTCGCCATCCGATACCCAACAGCGCATTCCAATCCACCCATTTTAAATTTCAAAGCAATCTGAACCGCCCTCTGATATCCGCCCAGATAACCATCCTAATGACGGAGGAAATCAACCAGGTGCCTCCTATATCTTGCATTGACCCCAATTATTCTAATAGCAGTGAGCATTCATCTGCCCAAATCGCCATGGCTGCCAAGAGGGATGCTGAACCAGTGATTCAGGTCGACTCGCCCTCCCTAATTCCTCCCCTGAGTGACTGCATCAACCTGATCCTGGACCCCGACGCTGGCAACATCGACAGAAACCAGGAGGGAAACGTGTTGAATGAAAAAGACGGGCTCAGCCACGACGACGCGTGTCAGCAAGCCAAGGAGACACAGGGGGAAGAGGACAGTTGAACAGATGGCTCCTGAGTTTGCACTTTTTGGTTTTTGGAAGCCTGCTTCGGCAGCATGGCCCAATTTTGAGAACTTTCCTGCCGCGGCGTATGCTAATGTCTTGGTTCAGGGTTACTAGTCATATGCTTAGTTTCAGTACTCTCTCTCACAGTTTCTTTGTAATGCCAATGAATTTGGCTGTTTGTTCTGTTTATCTGGTTTTCAGTTTTGATGAGATCCCCAGCTCTTCTGTAATGGGGAAATTTTGTAACATATATGATGTGCATGCTTCTGCAGCTGCCCCCTCTTGTAATTTTATTATATTTACCAGTTAATAGAAATAGCATAGCTTTTACCAAGAAAAAAAAAAAAATACTCCATGACATCTACTTCACATCTCCTTGCATGTTGAGAACATCAAAGCTTTATTCAAATTCTTCAAAATTACAAAATACAACAAAGCTTTCCAAAGCCATCAAGGAAGAACTACAAACTCCAAGCTAAAGAACTAAAAGCCAAGCTAAGCTCTAAACTAACAAATGAAGGAGAGAGATCTCCTATTTATACAAAAAGATGAGAAGCCATCTCATTAATAAGACTCCATGAATCTCTCCCTCTACCTCTAGAGTCCTAATCAAAATAAGAAGTGATAAGACACATGTTTTCTTAGAGTTTCAATACAATTAGGAGATGTGATACATATCCTCATGATCCCATGATTCTTTCCACTTAAATTCGAATTTGGCTTTCGAGTGCCACATAAAGGTCTTCTAGAAGCTTCCTTTTAACTTACACATGTTAACAATCTCAACCCACTTGTTAGGTATAAGCATATGCACATTATTTTCTAACTTTTAACCACAAATTCACTTAAAAAGACTTAGAATTAATAAAGTTTGGAAAAACATAAATGTGGCCCAATGATAATGAAAGTGGGATGAATGTGGTGACATAGTAGTGAAATGGAGGTGATATAATGGACATAATAGTGAAAGTGCAATGGAAATGAATGACATTTTCAAGACCCAACAACATGCATGATAAATGCTAGTTGATTAGTGCGGTCATATGCACTTACATCAGATAGTCATGAATGGTAGTAACTTGTTGTTATATGCATTATGGTCATATGCATGATGATTATGGTCATTGCATTTGAGATTTTGATGTTATTATGCATCGTGTTAATCTAGATTGGCATGTGCAGATGGTTATGGTTGTAATATTCATGCATGAGTCAATATATTTGTGATATTGTGTCATACTAATATGGACTGACTGGTGTAGATGCGATAGCTTCCCCTGAGATACATTGAAGTATGTGTTTGTTATGTCGTCTATTTGGTTTATCTAACATGTTATTTTTATAGGTTGTCTGAATGCTTGATTAATTGCATGATATGAGTATATGTTTATAAGATTGAATGAAGGAATGGTATTGTTTTAATATGGTTGTACTAACATAATATGTGATGAGACAACTGATATGTACTTAAGTGCAAGTGGGTGCTAGTTGTAGTATTATAACTGATGACTGTGAGTTAATTCAAAATATGACACGGTTGTTAGTCTTAGTAAATACCAATTTCAATTAATAGACACGATGTCTTGATCTTTGGAACATGTGACTAACATGTGTGCGTAGTTGCAAGGTAACATGCTTGGTATTAGCATGACAAGGTAACAATTGATTTGTTTATATAATTAACAACTGGGGATGTGATAGTACATAATAAAACTCAATTGCAGCAAGGTAAAAGTTAAAAGAAAGGAATTGGGTGAGAATTAGTTTAGCTATGTTTGGAAACCACAATTCCAAATGAATGAGTGCTTTGCATGTATACAAGAAACCTTCTTAACCCAAATTTTGTCTAACATTATGTAGATATGTGCTATATTCATGAACATGTATTTAACATGTATAACATCTGATTTTCAGTTATGGCTGGATTCATCAAGGAATTGGAGTCCCTTGAGAGCTGATATATGTACATGTTTAGTTACAAGGTAGTGTGCTTCCCACATCAAAGTAAGGTAGCTGATATATTTTTATGTTTATTTATGCACTGAAAATTGTGTTTTTTTGGCAGTATGATGCAGGGGATTGCATGGCAAAAGAGATTGCCATGAAATCTTGAAGAAGGCTTGGGTTGAGCTTTCTCTTGGAAGCATTGGGAGCCCATGGAGTTGATTCGTGGTGTTTTTTGCTAGTTTTGTGCCTTCGGTATTTTGTGATTTTTTTGCGCTTGATTTGTAGTTTTGTTTATGTCTGGTGCATGGACATGCCACTTTGTTTGTGGTGTCATATTGCTATTGCATTTTTATGTTTTTCTTCGTGTTTGTTTCTTGTTCCTTCCTTTTATGTTTTGGGGGTCTTGAGAATTGGTTGGGAAAAGGAAAGTTAATGGAGATCGATGATAGTTGAATGAAACCCAACAAGTAATGTAGGACTCAGATGAAGCCTGATGCATGTATAAGGGAAACCGAAGGTAAGAATATGAAAACCAGTTGGACTGGTTGGGTTCATTGGGGTAAATGGACAGTGGTGGGACAATCATGAGAAATGTAACATGAAAGTTAAGGTGAATGGATTTGAGGCATCAAATTCCTTGGCTATGTTGGGAACTATTGTTCTCAATGTTGTGCATGAATAAAGGGAGTTCTCTTAACCTTGACCTTATAGTATCTGGTAATTATGTTGTGATTATGATTATGTTGATGTCTATATATGTATATATGTATGTACATGTCATTGTCTAACAGGGTCGTCATATCTATATATATATATATTGTCGTTGTCTGACAGGGTCGTCAGGGATCATGTTTGTGGATGAATGATTGATTATGCAAGTGAATGGCATGAAGTGGTTCCTGATTTACGAGGAATCAAGTGGGCAGAGTAGTTTTGACAATTCTATGAGGTTAGTATCACGTGGATATGATTCAATATTATGTGCTTATACTATGCCTATGTTTATGTTATGGATATGTAATGCTAAGGGATACCTCAGTGGAATGAAAGCAATGTGGTTTGCGACATGCTGGGACAAACATGGATAGTGGAAATATGCTAGACGCAAGGTTGTCTGGTAGAGACAATATGGTCTCCAGATGTGCAATACTACTGTTGTGTATATGTTGTACATGTATATGCAGTGTTGTGTACATGTCGTATATGTGGTGATATGTACAGATGGTGTTGTGTACATGTCGTATATGCGATGCTATGTGCAAATGGTGTTGTGTACATGTTGAATATGAGATGATGTGTACATGTGGTGCGATGTACACATTGTTTATGGTGTTGTGTATATGTTGTACATGCTGTGTGTGTACATATGGTGTTGTGTACATGTTGTATATGTGGTACTGTGTGCATGTGGTGTTGTGTACATGTTGTACATGTAGTATTATGTACACATTGTGCAGGTGGTGTTGTGTACACGTTGTGGAGGTGGTGCTGTGTACATGTGATGTTGTGTACACGTTGTGCAAGTCGTGTTGTGTAGGTGGCGTTGTATACATGTGACGTTGTGTACATGTTGTATGTGTGGTGTTGTGTACATGTGGTGCTATGTACATGTTGTACACGTGGTGCTGTGTACTTGTCGTACATGTTGTGTTATGTGCATTGTGTAGTTGTTGTATCATGACATGTGTATTCATTGTGTTGTACTCTGTCTACATATATTTGTTGCGTTGCACACTGGGTGTAGGTGTATGTGTGGTGTTGTACACTAGATGTAGGTGTATGTGTGGTGTTGTACACCAAATGTAGGTATATGTGTCATGTTGTACATCGGGTGTAGGTGTATGTGTTGTGTTGTACACTGTGTATGTGTATGTGTTGTATAATGTGATGAGATAGGAAAGTATGAGACTATTTGGGCCCTTGTTGTTGATGTTGAGGGTTGAGATGGTAAGGGATACACTTGATATCGATGTTGAAAGCTGAAACAATTTAATCTTGGGCTACCCTTGTTGATATTGAGAGATAAGGTGATTTAGTCTCGGGATACCCTTGTTTCTTATATTAAGGGAGGAGGTAGTTTAGTCTCCAGATTCCATTGTTGCTTGAAGAGAAGAGAAGGAACTGGGTGCTTACCGGGTTTGGAAAACCAAACCAATGTGTGTACATGTTAAAATTGGAAACTAGGGCCAAACTCCATGTGGGTCATCTTATTAATGAAAGATGATATTTTTCTTGGATCCCTCTCATCGAGAGGTGTAGGATTGATCTAAAGATAATCCAATTCCAATAAGTATTCTTGGAGATATGAATTTATTTGTGTTATGGGATAATTTTTCAAGGTCAGCCAACAACCAAATAAAGGCCACTTGTGCTCAATGTTTTAGTATAAATAGAGGTGGCCTTCAAGTCATTTCAACACACTTGGGACTCTTCCTTTCTACTTGTCTTTAGGTTTTAGTAGGAGGAGTGATCCTAAGGGATAACGCTGCCCTAATCTAGAGGGTAGAAACCAGAACTGCCGGAACTACCAGGAAAGCTGATGCAGAGGGCAGAAGCTGGAACTACCAGAACTACTGGGAACATCCGAAACTGTCGAAACAGTCGGGAACTATCGGAACTGTTAGGAAAGCTGATGCAAGGGGGTAGAAGCCGGAACTGTTGGAACCGCCGGGAACTCCCAAAATTGCCAAAACTGCCAGGAATTGCCGGAACTACCAGAACAACCGAAACAGCCGGAACTGCCGGTAAAGTTGACACAGAGGGCAGAACCCGGAACTGTCGGAATTGCTAGAACTATGGGAACTGCCGGAATTGTCGGAATTGCCAGAACTGCTAGAACTGTCGGAAACTGCGGGAATTGTCGGGAATAGCCGAAACTGTTGGAACCGCCGGGAACTATCAGAATTGTCGGGACTGTCAAGAATAGCCGAAACTGCTGAGAACTTCCGGAACAACCAGAGCATTTGTCTCTGAAGGAGAGAAACATGCAAGGGACAACTAACTAACATTGGGATAGTTGTATGGTACTTAGCAGCTAATACACCAAGCATGAAATGTTACAACTAGCATGCAAGGGACAGGTAGCATGCAACAATAAGCATGCTAAGGACAACAAGCAAGCTAGGGAAAATAAGCAAGCAAGATGCAACCAACACATAGGTAAATATGGCAACATGGTGCAGCAATGGCACATAATGCAATACAGTGATGGGTACAATCATGATTAATGAAGCGTGATGATATGCAACATAGTGATGATGGGTGCAGCATGGTGCAACGCGGTGAGGTGCAACATGATGACGAAATGCAACACAACGATAGGTGAAGGAGGCACCTTGGAGAATCATTTGAAGCAACATGTCTTCAACTGATCTCATGTATCATCTTCTTAGAGATGATCTATGCTCTTATCTAGATAAGTCAAAATGTTGACTTCTATTGTAAATGTACTATCTTTCTCTCTCTGGTGAACTATTGAAGAACATATAAGAAGAATTGATCAAGGGTTCCCCACATTGGGGTTTTTCCCTGGCTAGCGCCACATGTTGTGTCCTCTTGTCTTGGATTGTCTTCTGCGATTTATGTTTATGTTCTATCTATAGTTTACTTTAACGCTGATGTGATTGCTAATCTGGAAAATATATTGAGCTAACTGTGCAAATTGAAATAAAATGCTTTAAGCATAGAACATACCTAAAATTAACATGGTATCAAAGCTACGGTGAAGGCAATGCCCAAGATAGAGTGAAAGAGTAATCACCAAAGACAGTTGGGAAAGGAAAAAAGGATAAATGGATTCTCATCCCTCTTCAAATTCACCAAGGGTGAAATCGAAGCAAAGAATATTATCAGAATGGCGCAGCAGAAGTTTCTGATGGCCTACCTAAAGATCACCTTAATGGGAAGCCCAGACCTAAGGGTGGAAGGAAAGGTAGATGCCTTGGTTGTAATAACTTTGGCCATAATGCGAAGGAGTGTCTAAGGTAGGGACACATCACTTGATGATGATAACAATCATTCCAGGGACATCTTCAATGATCAGAGGAATGACAGGCAATGCAGGTCATCAAGGAAACAACCGACTCTTCAGAGAAAGAAAGGAACCCCAGGTATGAAGAATCAAATGTTGTTTCTGATAAGATAAAGAAGCATTATCTTGTATTGGCCCTCTCCTTCAGATTCTTTGAGAATCTGGCTTATTGCTCGTAGTGCTTCAAGGCACCTCATCAAATAGAAGAGTGCTCTCTCTAATTTGGTAGAGATGGAAACAACCATGGGATTATTCTTGGAGTCGATGCCACCTATCCCAGAAAGGGTGTAGGGAATGTTACCCCTCAATTGAATGAGGGTAACTCTATTCATTTACAATAATATCTTTTATGTACCTAATCACAAGAAGAACTTGGTGTCCATCTTGGAAATGGAAGTCAAAGGTTTCAGCGTGGCACTCATTGATGGAAAGGTATGTGTTAAAAAATAGAATTTTCAAAGATGTTTTTTCTCATGGGTCCAGTTGGCAATTTGTATCAAGTTGCAGGATGGTCCATTGGGGATAATGTCAATTGACATATCGCATCTATAACACCGAAGGTATACATATGGGGCCCTACCTGATGTGAGTCAAATGGTGTTAGGGATGCCTGAATTCAAGAAGAGCATGAAGGCACATGTCTAAGATGTACCGAAGAAAAATATTATAAGGGGACCATTCCCCTCATGCATCAAGTCCACAGGTTCAGAACAACTCGAGGAGTTTGAGATTCATGATTGGGAATCTCATGTATACAGGTGGAAGAAATCCCTCTATGGTTTGAAGAAAAACACCCCGAGCGTAGTATGAGAGGATTGATAGTTGTCTGATGATGCTAAGATTCACTAGGAGTGAAACCGATCCAAACCATTACCTGAAGGTTGTGGATGATAGACCTCTCATACTGGCACCTTATGAGGACGACCTATTTCTGACAGGTGTAGATCCTCTCATTTGCAGAAGTAAGAGGGAGATGGATTATGGATGTGGAATGATAAACTGCAAGCTTGTGACTACCTCGAGGATATTAACTTTCAGAAGTTACATGGTAGTGATGTCGGACTAGATTTGGGGAAATGCCTCTGAGTTCATAAACTCATTCACGTTGATGTTCTTGGTGAACTTCCGTCCAAACATATGTTTTGCAGTTAGCATGGTGAGCTCATATTTGGTTGAGCCTCAATGGATTGGTGCCAAGAATCTTCTGAGATATCTTCGGGCCACAATCTCTCATGGATTGAGATACACTGCCAGAAATATGAAACTACATGATTATTCGAATGCTGATTGGGCAAGCAATGTGGAGGATAACTAGAGCACTTCTCAGTACTGGTTCTCTTTGGATTCTGCTTCAATATCATGGATGAGCAGGAAGCAGAAGTCGGTTGCTATAAGCACCACTGAGACCGAATGCATAGCTACGAGTATGATCTTGTGTGAAGTTGCATGGTTACAGAAGCTCTTAAGTGAGCTGTTTGTACACATGATGAATACCATTGTGATTCTCTGTGACAACCAGAGGGGGGATTCTATTATTGAGGAATCCTGTATTCGGTGATTGCTCTAGCAGATAGACATCAAATACCACCTTATCTGGGATATGGTAATTCGATGAGCGAGGAGGTTCCATCACATTGAGACCTTATGTATAGGTCGAAAACATTTTGTCAAAACCCTGGGGAAAGGTCAAATTTGTGACTTTCCCGAACGAGTTGGAGTCGTTAAGGGACCTTCTTATAATGGTCCTGCATTTTGCATGAATTGAGATCTGGGAGATCTGGGGGGCTTGGGGTACTTACTGGAGCAACATACGACCACAGGGCGACTTACCCTCCCCTGGTGGTGCGCTATGTACAGGATGACGGGTTCAACCTTCCCCTCTGATACCTCGTGGCGACTGTGGAACATGATGATTAGTTCTCCTGTGGGTCGGTATGATTAGTTCTCCCATGGTGACTTTGGGGCAGGATGATTCATTGTCCTATGGACATGATGATTAGTTCTCTTGTCGAGGCATCCTACTCATGTAGTCTGGGACTCATGGGAAGTACCTCTCATTTGATCAATTAGCAGGGAAATGGGGTTAGGGACCATAGTAGTACTATCGATGGACGCATCGATGTAATTACCGTACTCCCTATGCTAGGATGACCTCATTGATCTGGGATCATGAAACTGATCTATGATCAATATGAGTGGTTTGAGACACTCTCTTGTGATATTGATATGGGATTAATAAAACTGACTTCGGGCCAGTAAGAGTTATGTGATACACTCTCTTCAGATGAAAATCACTTCGGGTCAGTAGAGAATGGTATGAGACATTCTCGGTCAGTTCTTCTTCTTCATGGGAGCAGAGCAGAGCAGAGCTAACCAGAGCTCAGTGGAGCAGAGCAGTGCAGGGCACTGATGGCAGAGATAGTACAGTAAAACATATGGATCAACGGATGGAGTTCTCCCTAGTTGAGAGGGAGTGTTAAAATTGGCAACTAGGGCCAAACTCCATGTGGGTCATCTTATTAATGGAAGCTGATATTTTTCTTGGATCCCTCTCATCGAGAGGTGTAGGATTGATCTAAAGATCATCCGATTCCGATAAGTATCCATGGAGATATGAATTTATTTGTGTTATGGGACAATTCGTCAAGGTCGACCAACAACCAAATAAACCCCACTTGTGCTCAATGTCTTAGTATAAATAGAGGTGGCCTTCAAGTCATTTCAACACACTTGGAATCTCTTCCTCTCTACTTGTCTTTGGGTTTTAGTAGGATGAGAGATCCTAAGGGATAATGCTACCCTAATCTAGAGGGCAGAAGTCGGAATTGCCGGAACTGCCAGGAAAGTTGACGCAAAGGGCAGAAGCTAGAACTGTTGGAACTGCCAAGAAAGTTAACACAGAGTGCAGACGCTGGAATTGTTGGAACTGTCGGGAACTGCCATATCTTCCAGGAAAGTTGACGCAAGAGGGAAAAATCCGGAACTTCCAGAACTGTCGAGAACTGCCATAACTTCCGGGAACTTCCAGAACTGCCAGAACTACTGGAACAATCGGAACTACCGGGAAAGCTGACGTAGAGGGAAGAATCTGAAATTGCCGTAACTGTCGGGAAAGATGACGTAGAGGGAAGAAGTCGGAATTTCCGGAACTGCCAGGAACAACTGGAACTGCCGGAACTTCTAGAACTATTGGGGACCACCGGAACTGTCGGGAACTACCGGAACTGTCAGAAATGTAGGAACTGTCGGGAACTGCAGGAACTGTAGGAACAGCTGAAACTGCCAGAACCATCGGGAATTGTCAGAATTGTCAAAACTGCCAGGAACAATCGAAACTACCGAGAACTCCAGGAATAACCAGAGCATCTGTCTTCGAAGGAGAGCAGCATGTAAGGGACAAATAACTAACATTGGGACAATTGTATGGTACTTAGCAACAAATACACCAAGCATGCAATGTTACAACTAGCATGCGACAATAAGCATGCTAAGGATAACAAGCAAGCTAGGGACAACAAGCAGGCAAGATGCAGCGAACACATAGGTCAGTATGGCAACATGGTGCATAAATGGCACATAATGTAATATAGTGATGGGTACAGTCATGATTGATGAGATGGAACATAGTGATGATGGGTGCAGCATGGTGCAGTGCAGTGAGATGCAGCATGATGACGAAATGCAACACAATGATAGGTGAAGGAGTCACCTTGGAGAATCAGTTAAAGCAACATGTCTTCAACTGATCTCATGTATCATCTTCTTAGAGATGACCTATGCTCTTATCTAGATAAGTCAAAATGTTGACTTTTATTGTAAACGTACTATCTCTCTCTCTCTCTGCTGAACTATTGAAGAACATAGAAGAAGAATTAATCAAGGGTTTCCCACATTAGAGTTTTTCCCTGGCTAGCGCCACATCTTGTGTCCTCTTGTCTTGGCTTGTATTTTGCGATTTATGTTTATGTTTTATCTGCAGTTTACTTTAATGCTGATGTGACTACTAATCTGGAAAAGATATTGAGCTAACTGTGAAAATTGAAATAAATTGTTGTAAGCATAGAACATACCTAAAATTAACAGTACATAGTTAAGGAGAAGAGAAGGCACTAGGTGCTTTCTAGGTTTGGCAACAGATTCAATGTGTATAAAAAGGACAAAGAACAAAGGAAAAAGCAAAGAACCATTCGAAAGATAAGTATCGATATTTTATTTCAGGTTTGATTATGCATGTGATCTATGATTCTGATTTATGATGGTTGCATTTGAGCTAAACAAACATGATATATTTATACATGATGATTTGATTGAAGAGTTATTTTGACTTGTTGTGACAAGAAATAAACATAATTGCAAGAGTACTTTATTGACGGGCCACCAATGAGGTATGATTTGAATTTATTTCGATTTCTTTTAGTCTAATGGAAATTATGTGTTTGGTATGGGAAAGCAGGGAAATGCCCGGTTTGGGTGGTTGAAACTAACTACAAGAATTAGCAACAATAACAAAAAGGAAATGGAATAGGAACAATATGATATTAAAGCATTCAAGAGTAGGGCCATTGTGGGACACTGGTACCCAATAGTGTTCATTGATTACGATGAACATGCTATGACTGATATGATGGTTTTGAGATAGGGGTATGCCTTAGTTTGTGGACCTTCCAATGCAAGGAAACCTTGCCAAGGGATGGATCTCCCAGGAAGGGGATGTCAAGGAACTCGGAAGGTGAGTGATTGTGTGGAAGAGGATGATCAAATTTCCCAAGGGACCGTGTAATAGAGAAGGGAAGGCCAGGGAATATGATTGGTTTTGGTCATTAGCTTTGCTAGATGAAATCACATGCATATTAGGAGTGTGCCTTGGAACAATGATCCAATAATTGTTTACTAAGGGAACAAGTAGCACAAGGATCGTAGTCTTAGACATTGGATGCAGATTTGACTTTGGCAGTGGATTCCAGATTTCCTGGGAAAGAGGAGAATCCTGGTATTACTTTGAGGGTACAGGTGTGAGCCTTTGGATTCCCTTGTTGCAGATGCAGACATCGTATCCTTTTATTTGCTAGTTAGAGAAAATGTGCATATATATATATGTATGTGTGTGTGTAGTTTATTGTGAATGTTGTATCGAGCTAGATTTATAAATCTCCATGAGTGCATAAGTATATGTGGTTGTTATTGTAAATATCGCAATGAGATATATTATAAAGCTCCAGTAAATAATATGATTGTCATGTTTTCAATAGGATGTCATTGTAAATACTACAAAGAGATGGATTTATAAATATCCATGGGAAGTATGTTTTGTTTTCAGCAGTTTGTTGGTCATATGTGTCATAGAACACCGATTATAGTGTTCCCCTAAGGGGTAGGGGTTTGTAATGACCCCAAGTTAAAAGTTCATGTAATAAAGTTAATAAAGGAAAAATAAGACCAAGTTCATGGGACACATATTCCAAGCTGAATGTTGGAAAAATCATCCTAGTGAGTGTCATTTCAATTTATTATGGCTAAGAAAATTGGCAAAGGTAAAGAGGAATTAATTGGAATTTATTTATGAGAAATAAAGGAAAATAGGAGAAAAGGGAGATGAAAGGTCATAATTTTGCATGAGAGGAAATTGAAAGAAAAATAGAGGAAAATGAAGAAAATAGAGGCCTCAATGATAAAAAGGCTTCTGAGGATAATATTGTCAATTTTTTCTTTGGAATTAGTTTCAGAGAAAGAGAGAGAAGAGCACCAAGAGGAGGAAGCAAGAAAGAAAAGGAAATACAAGGAAAGGAAAGGAAGGAAAAGGAAAAGCAAGGAAACCAAGGAGAAGGTTGGATCAATAACTTTAGAAGGAGGATTTTGTAGGAACAGGTTGTATGTGTGATATCCTATTGGTTCGTGAATGCATGGTACATGAATTTGTGTATTTGGTTCTTTTGTTGTCATTGGCATCGGTTTTATCAGGTGTGACAATGGTTTTAGCCTTGTCTATCCATTTCTGGATAACCATGGTGTGATGGGTTTCTTTTATTTGGTTGACCTTTGGATTTCCAGATGGTTTTGGAACTGGGTGAGGTGGTCTTAGGAAAGTTCCCAAGGGTTGGAGGTGGAGGTGGTTTAATCTCCGGGAAACCCTCAATAGGTGGGTGGATATAGGAAAATTCCTAAAGGCAATGGTGAGGAAATTTTGAGGCACCAAGCTTGTTTTGGGCTTAGTGGTCTCTTGATCGGTTTTGGTGGGATTGCGATATCCTAAGGGTGGAAGTGCTTTAATATCTACGAAAACATGGTTGTTTATATTTCAATTTGCTTATGTCATCTCTTGAGATGTTTTGACAAGATTGCAAGAGCATGAGGGTGGATGTGTTTTAATCTTCGGGACGCCCTCGTTGTTTATGTCTTGAGTCCTACATTCATGCTTGGAATATGGCACGAGGGTGATTGACTGAAAGAAATATTTGGTTCAACTCAATCTATGGTCGAGTGGTATGTGGAAGTCCCTGGCTTGGTTGACTTTTGCATACGATAATGATAACTATTTTCCTATTGTATTTCATGAGTACTTTTGCTTGTTATTATGTGGCTTTGATGGACATTCTATCATGGTTATTATTCTGGTTATATGTTGGTTATAAGCATGGTTCCATAACAGGTTCTAGCCATGGCTCTTGATATGTTTAATTAGTTTATGAATGATTAATGAATGCATGAGCTAACAAATGTTATTGTAACTATTATGATAGGGCATTAGACATTATTGGTGAGTCTCTGATAAGTTTCATACCCCTATGTTCAGATATGCATGCATGACCTATAAATTACATGTTCATGATATGTTTGATGAAATTACTGTCATGGTTAGGGCTGGTTAGGTCAATTTCTTGATCAAGTTTTATATAAATGACTTTGTCTTTATGTTATTTATCATTTTGGAAAGTCTCATTGAGTTTTGGGTAGTGGTCTAGAGGCTAGCCTAAAATGGTGGCTCAGAATATGGGACCACACCCTTTGAACTAAAGGATTTGGGTCATAACCACACCTTGGTAGGCTTATTAATGTGGTTGGAGATCCTCAACCACATGGAGGCCTTGTCATGCATGCAGTTGGGAGCCCAGGTCAGCAAAAAGGCATTCTAGCTCAATATTTGGTCACTGCGAGTGGTTGTTTTTCTCTTGGGTGCCTTGTAACTCATGAGGAAGGTCAATAAGGTTCCAGTTGTCGATTTCACTTCTTTAACTGTACTTAGGAGGTTAATTCATTTCGTAGTAGCCCTTATCTCATGTTTACCCTGGTAGGTCAGTGAAAGTGGGTAAATGTGGGAGGTGGCGTTATAGCTACAGTTGTCTCTTCTTGACCTCGACCATCTCTAATCCATGCTCCTTGCTTCCCTTTAATTGTAGCCATAACCTTAGTCTACACTAACTAGCCATGGTTAGGCTTGTTCTAGGTTCTATTTTGTCTACTTTCAACTCTTGATCCACAATGGAGTGCTTTTACTTTCCTTAGCCTTGCAGACAAAGTTCTATTCCACTATAGGAAGGGCCTATTAGGCTAGTGCAGATCTCGACCTCCTCTTGGAGTACCCAACCCTACTTGGAGCCTTCTAATAATAACTTCGGCCCTTGGATCATCTTCTTGTGACCTTAGACATATTTAAAACTCCCTTGGAGAGACTTTGGCTCACATGATTTGCTTGAAGATCTCCAACTCGACCTTCTTGGATAGTTGCGGGTCTTCTTTTAGAGAAAATATCCTCTTCAATTGATGTCCTTCTCTCTTTTGAATTGGCCTGTCCAATGGCCTTTATTTATGGCTTTCTAAAAGGTTCCTTAGGAACCCTCTTTATCCATGAAGAGTCTCCTCAACATCTAATTAGAACATAGTAATAATATCCTTGGGTTCCAAGCCGACCACTTTGGGTCCAAAACCCCAACACTTGGGTACTTTGCCCAAAAAAATCCTATTTGTGGGTTTTCTCCACTAAGAGACACCCTTCGAGCTACCTAAAATTTCAACAAACATATCTTCGTTGAAGCTCAATTATAAAGGTTTGGATTGAAGAATAAATATGATACTAGTTTATGCTTTAGTCCATGTTGCCTTATTGGTATAATTATTCAAACATGTGACTGAGGTGGGTGGGAGAGGGGGGAGGGGCGAATGCTAAACCATGAGTCTCTTTAAAATCACAATGTCCAAAATTACCTTTTTATGAATTATCTTCCTTATCTCATCCCTCCTAAAAAAATAAAATTGTACTTTCTATTTCAGTGTAAAATTTAAAGTACATTCCAAAGGCATGTTGTCTGCATCATAATCAACTACGATATTTCTACAATATTATTTCTTTCTAAGAGAGTGTCAAGTAAGTTTTAACTAACAATGTCTAAATATATAGCTGACAAAAACATAACTTCCAAATATGACCTAGCTAGTGAAAAAAAAAATGGCATATATCCAATTATGGCATACAAATTATTTGGAAATTATACTATGGCAAGAAATATGAGCATAAGTTGTCTTCTTTAACTATAGATGGGGTGTTATCATTATCCAATAATGAGCTGTTAGTGAGATTTGGATCTAGGGACAATCAAATACATGAACTAGATATTAATATCATTGGATGAATATATATGTTGAATATGTATTAAAGCATTTTCTATCAAGTTCTTGTTTTGTGTTCTATTTCTTAACACGATCAACTCTTCAATCACATAAGTTTTGACTGGAGCTACATTAAGAAAGTAATTTTATGTAAGAACAACAATATCACCATGAAATTGACCATAGGATAATCATATTAGAGCTATTGCAATAATCACTTTGGATGGTGGATGCAACAATAGGAGGCATGGTAAGGGAATGATCATTCATTAAATCTTAAAATAGTCTCATTCTCAACAATTTCCATGTAGATGTTCAGAAATATAACACGAGACAAGAACTTGTTTAAAAAGGCTTCATGCCATCTTTAGTCTATGGTATCAATTTATAGTACATGGATGTAATCACCTTGTAAATTAAAGAGTACCAACACACTAGCACCCCATCAAGGATAAGGATGACAACTTGTAAATGAGTGATCATATAATTTGTGATTATCTAGGGATTCATAACCTAACATTTACCCTTTAATCACAAGTCTAAAAAATTATGCTAATAATGAAATATGAACTAGTGCATAGACTATTGTCATCTTTAATCTTCAAAACTTCAAAACTGAGATTTGATGAAGACATGCTTGAAGAATCATCAAATATATATGTTGAGTGGTTCATATGAAATGAACTTCTAAAGAGAGTATAATTTATAGAAATGAACTATTGCCATGAATTAACATTCCCTAATTACTTGATCATTTCTCAAGTAATTTGGTTGGATGAAGCTAACATATTCTACTAATCATTCAAAAAATAAGATCACCATTTTGTTGTTAGTGATCAAATAGTATAATTGAAGTACTCTTTTAATTTAGACACAATTAGATGTTGAATAATATCCTAATGAATGAATGAGGAGACTAGTTGTCATGCTAAAATTTCCAAATTATGATTGAGTTTTATTTATAAGACTTCAATGCTTGAACCTTGACTATCATCATTGATATTCCCCATGTTAAGTTCAAGGAGAGAAGATCGTTGAAGAGTTCCAAGCTTAATATTTTGGATTCTTCTATTTTTCAATGATTCGTTACTCTATCTAGTGGTTTTTGGCTGTCCACTAACTATTTTGATTTGACTAATGTGATGGTTTGGTTGACCACTAACCAACTTGATTTGGTTAATGTGACAGTTTTGGTTTACCACTAACCATATTTCTTTCATCAACATACCCCCTTTGAGGTGAAGGGAGTATCATTTTATCAATGTACTCAATCTTCAATTTTTTGAATGGGCCCTAGTCATGTCCATAATAATCATTCATAAATTATTTGAAATACTCTAATTTTATAGCTTGTTTATGCAAATATTTCTTTACCTATGTCTAGACTCGATAGTAACACTTATGCAACTTCTTGACTTGTTGATTCCATCACTGAGAACTTATCCAACCATAATGAATTATTTATTTCATAGCCTTTGTATTCTTTTGATATTTATTTGAATGATAATTTGTATTTCCACAATGAAGACAAGGATGGAGATCAAAACATTGATTCACCATGTGACCAATTCAATGACAATGTTGGCACTTGACATTTTGCTATTGAATTGAAATAGGTGAAGCAAAATCTTCTTGAATGCATTTTTCACTTTGAAAGTGGACAAGTTTGGAATAGTTGATAATATGAAAGGTAACTTCCTTATCATATTCAAACCCCATTCTGTGTTTTTTGTCATGGTTAGGCCTAATGTTAGACTTTCAATGATTATTTTGAATTTGTTGCTTGAAAATTTGAGAAATTTGACTTATTTTATGTTGTTGCACCATTGAAAAGTTTTTATCATTGGATTCTTGAAATTTAGGTTCATTTAAGACTTCATTTGAATCATCATTTGTAGTTGCACTACTATGTTGATCCCATGCTCATTATTGATTGGAATATGGAATTTGAAATTTATGGACTTCAAATTCAAATAAGGGGTCATTTTAAAGAAAGACTAGTTCATAATGTTGTATAAGTTGTTGATTCTTGAGTCGTACTCTATCATTTGGGAGTTGTGATTGAGCTTAAAGAAGTTCAAGTTTAGCTTGCCAAATACGAACACGTTATAATAGATTGAATATTTGCTTTGTTGACCATGATTATGTCGACTTCAACAATAAGCATTAGAGTGTTCAATAACTCTAATAATTATAAAATTCAAGTCATTTAAAAAATGTGATATACTCAACCGAAGAACAAGATTTCTTGCAAATCCATTGTTTGACAATAAAGCTTGACAATTTCGGTTTAGACTTACAAATTGGATGGTGTTGAAATGAGAATGCACCCAAAAAAATACAATGTAATTCAATTTTGATTTGACACTTACAAAAAATAACTATTGCAAGTACTAGATGTTGAGTAAGAAGTTGAATTACCACAAATTGGAATTAATGTTGAAGTAGATTTTTTACTGAATGCTAATGTTATCAACAACTTGAATGCTTGAATATGCTTTGCAGGTGCTTGATTACATGTGATTGATCGACATTAATTGTATGTGCTTGAATTTCATTAAGTTGTCTTTAATTGCATGGGTTTAAGTGATCGTTAGATCCTTGTGGCTGTAATATGAAGTAATAATTAGACAAGAAGAACACCAGAAGCTTGATAAAATCAAGCACACAAAATGTCATTGAACCCCTATTGGAATTTTATGCTATATCAAGGTTCTATTACAATAGAGCCCTATTGACATGTACCTAGTTCAAATATTACAAAATGAATATATAAGTAATATGAATTTGGAAAATAGATGCATTAAAAAACCTTTTGTTTGCCTTCATTGACAACACTATCCAATGAACCCTTTTAAATAAAATTATCTATCTAATACTTGAATTACGAAATTTGATGGAAAAGCCCCCTACCTTTAACTAATTAAAATTTCCAGGCTTAATTCCTTTAAATCATAAATCACACTTCCATATTGTTAATACCATAATGTTTGATAACAATGGTACCAATAAACAACACATGGCATTTTTTTTGCATTTAAATGAATATAACTCATAAAAAAAGAGAGGAAGATTCAAACCTTTATTCTATGAGGAACTAGTGAACTTACCACACTCTTCTTAATTGACACATCGTATATATACAAATCCAAAGAATGTACTCCAATTGTGGTTATAATTTCACTCCAATGGTGGTTACCAATATTTGGAACTACGTTAACATGACCATTGTGGAGAGATACGTGAAGGAATGGGAGATCACACTGCTGGTTGAATGTGAAGTATATCAAATTTCCTACTGAATGTGAAGGAGATCAAATTTCTTGTTGAATGTGAAGGAGATCACCTTGTTTTCTAAATGTGAAGGGAGTCATGTTGTAAATTGATCATTGATCATAGAAGTAGATAAGATGTTATATGTGCTTGTAATATTATAATTGTGCAGGTGTCCATGCTTTCTTGTACACCTAAGATGTCTTTATTGACAAATTTGATTAACTTGGACGTCTTTGATGTCATTGAGAAGATCATTGTTGAGTATATATGGATCACATGCTCTAACATAGATATCTATAGTAAGGCTAGGACCTTATCTCATGAGGTTAAGGATACCAAAAGTTTAATCAAGTAGAAGTATAACGTCTCTAGTATTATATAAGCTTCTAGGAAGGACAATGAAGTCATCGCTTACCCTTTGGGTTTCTTTAGGGATCCATTTTGAAAGGGGGAGAATATATTGGTGATTTGTGACCACTTTTTGATGTATACACCCTGGATATAGAACCAATTCCTACTAACACACAAGTGAATGCTACAAAAAATGTAGATGTTGTTTCCAAGGAATCATGGTTTAAGATTGAATAAGAATTCACCCTTCAACAAAAGGATGTCAAGTGGAATCTTAGATAGAATATAGGTGGTTTTCCTAGTCCTTAGGGTCCTTAATACTTTGAAATTAGAGCAGAAAAATCCTATGATTGTGATATCATTGATTCCCACTATAAGCATAACATACCCAGTCCCCTTAAGTCTCAATTAAAGATAAAATGTCTTTAAGTTTCATCTTTGATAGCTCAATGATTAGATTTTATATCACACTTTAATAACCACAACCCACACCTGACCACCTAGGTGACTTTGAGGAGGTTGGGGGTTATACAATTTTACTTTTATGATTAAACTCAAAGCTCCTTTTCTGAGGCCAACATCACTTTCTACTTATCAAGATATTTTTGGTGATATAATTTTTATTAAAATTCTAATTTAGATCACCAAGTTATGACCATTTGAAGTTTTCATGCTTGATGCCACATCAACAAGACCATACAAATGACACATGGTAGATGACATGGAAATCCAGGTCCACATGTCACCTTAGGGGTAGTGCTTAGTCAACACCATGGTCACTTTGCCTTGTCATGTCATCCTATTGTAGTTGCTATAACAACCCCCAAAAGTTCACCCTAGACATTTAAAATTTTTGGGTTCCCCCTGATTTTTATTTTTTTCACGGTTATCCCCATTGCATTACTTAGAAAAACTCTTAAAATGGCATAATCAACATCCATTGCAACCCATGAATGAACCGTTTTCATGACAGGAAGCTCTATTTGTCCAATTATGTGCATCAACTTTTGATCCTTTATCCTTTCGTTCTTGGACTTATGCTCATCTTAGGGCATAAATTTCAGTACAAGTACTTTAATTTTGTTTCTTTGCTAATGTAGTCTTACAATCCCTGACATACACAAGGCCATTCATGACCTATCTGCTTGAGGGATATCATTCTACATGTAATTGAGAGAGACCTGACTTTTCAAACCTAAGGTGCTCACTTTGCAATCCAAAGGTGTATGTGTATTCATGTTTTTTGGTCTTGTGCTAGAATTTTGAAAGCTTTCATACCCTAATCATGGCCAGGCTATGTTGGTAGATCCTTCTCCTATCTTACTCTATCCAATTAACAACATTGAGGTGCACTGCTTAGTTGATGTACTTGGTAAAAGGGTTCCATTTATGGCCAATGGAGACATGGCAAAATATTTTCAAAATGTGGTGGCTCCTTATCTTCCAATGTAGATACATGGACCATTTTGGCTATTGTTGATTCCGAGGCCTAGATACCTTATTTTAGGGGATTCCTTAATATGCTACATCCTTTAACTGGTGACTGATGCTACAGTTCTTGAGAGTTTTCTTAAACCTTTTCATAACCTTCATGATGCATCATCTCTTTATGAATATATGGAAACCTTTTACATAGGGGACTTATTCATTGTTGGGAGAAATATTTATCTTGGTATTTTGAGGATTCAACTGTAGTGAGTCTATGGGACTTATTTTGGTGATGGTATGAACAATGCACCTTCCACCATTGGATTTTGATGGACATGTGGTACATGTACATGATATTGCAACATTATCAATAAGAATCTCTTTATTCTTTGCAAGATTCTCGTGCACTTCCATGATGGTGGTAATGGATATCTAATACTTCTATTATGTGTGCATGTTGCTTTCACATGAGTTATAGGTTAATGAACTAATTTGTTGCTCTTTCATTCCACGCATTACACTAGTTTTTAGTTGCAAACTACTTTGCAATTAGTTTCTAGTTCTCTCTTTTACTCTTTTATGTCTTCGATAGTTTTAGCTGACAAAATCCTATTGAGGTGCACTTTATCTTATTGTTGTGTTGTTATACCCTTGTATTATGTATTTCAAGTTTATCATTTGTTAGTTGATTCATATTCTCACTCTAGATATTTCACATTTGACTTCACATTAACATATATTCACTCATAAACCAAGAGAAAAGGCACAAACATGGTGGAAGCCAGGCCCACATACTAGATGTGACTCCTATCCCAAATGGTGTGAGGCCTAATCAGGACTTCATACTAGGGATATCTCCTTGTAACTGTTGGTGGTGAATTTCACCCCATCAATAGTTTTAGGTGCTAAAAGGAGGGAATATGACAAGTTGACCCTATGCAGCCAATGTTTTAAAGTTTTTATTTTAAATGGACCCTTCCCAAATCCCTATTTGGAGTTACATTTATGGAAAATTAGGTTTTAGAACTCTTATCGAGATATTTAATCACTTGTCAAAGAATAAGTTTAACGATGAGGGTGAGATCCATGTGTTTTAAAATATCCTTCAATTTATTTAAAGTTGTTTATTTAATAATGTGCATCATGAAAGTGTGATATGAATAATTTTCACATTCACTTTTGAAGGTTTCATGAAAGCTTCATGTGAATCATTGCCACCTGCATCTATCCATTCATTGGAACTATTCATTGATGAGTTTTGATCTACTTTTGAAAAATATAGTTATGAGGAATTATGTAAAAAATTAAATGAGCTTATAATGAGGCATGATGAATCATTGAAATACTTTGCAAATATATTTCTTATCTTTGTATAAGTTTCCTTTGAGGGATTTGTATTGGGATCATTTGGCCCAAAAGTTTCGAAAATTGGTTTACCTCTATGAGGAATAATATAAATCTGAATTAAATATTGACAATCAATCACAAGTTGATTCTAATGATTTTCATTTTACCAATAAGCAAAATCTTAAACCTAGTTTTGTCATGCCAACTTTTGTTTCTTTTACATAAGTGATTCAAGGAAAATCTCATGCCTCAGAGGAGGAAATTGTCACCACTAACATCTCTCTTCCTCCATCTTCATCACCCAATGAAGTGATATCTTGTGCAAACAACGAGATCTTAGGTATTAATGAATTTAATAATGGAGAAACTTTAAATGAATAGGAACAAAGGTGTCTTCTTTCACAAGCTATGATAAATTCCTTAGAAGTGGGACAAGCAGAAAATGAAATTGGTAAACCGTCTCTTCATTATTTTTTTGATGAGATTCAAGTTGATCCAGTTACTCCTCTATTAGAAACCATCCCTAAATTTTCTCATGATATGCTCTTTTCTTTACCTCTTTGAAATGACCAAGACTTTTTCTCAAATAAACTTGAGGTTTAAATAATTCCATAGAGCATAATATGCATGTTGATCTATTGATTCCTAAAGAATATTTGAATTCACAAAACCTAGAATAGGAATCAAATTTGATGGGAATTGATGCTTCTTTAAGAGACTATCTCCATATTCTTTCATCCTCAACTTATTAATCCTTGTATCTTGACTTGTTTGATGAATATGCTACACCATAAGTCATTGTAAATCCTCTATATAGCCATGTTGTTGAGATATATTGTAATCAAGTGCAAGGTAGTAAGGTATTACAGATGGAAGAGGAAAGAATTGAAACTACTCCCTATCTCTCTTTTGGTTTGCAATCCTCAACATGGGAAAAAGATAATTCTACTGGTCTTAACATTCAGGAAATCACTCCTATTGATTCATCTCCATTTATGGTCATTGAACAATCTTGTGTTTTTAATGATCGGTTTAGGAAAATCAAAACATCCAATCAACCAATGGCTTTAATATCTGTCATTTATTTAATAATTATCTTGATGATACATCGAGTGATGATAGCCTATATACATATGTTGATCTTACTAAGCCACTAAAATTATATTGTTTAACATTTGAAGGTTTAGAGACTTGTAAAGATAATGAGGTACTTCATCTCTCGTTGATGGTTATGCCAGGACCCTAATATCTTGATAGAATCTATAAACTATATCATGTTAGGGTTTTTCCACAAAATTCTTTTCATAGCACTGTTTCACTAAATGAATGATCATCTTTGAAAGGTTTCCAGAGTTTTCAAGATAATGTTTTTAGCTATCAAGATAGAATTACAACTTGGTTAGAAGAATCCTATCTGGAAAACTCTTCTGCTTGTAGGTGAGACCTTCTCTCTTTTTTCCAAGTTACAAAGGTAAATATTTCTACTTCTACACATTGCTTCATACTAATGTTAATCACTTATATTTATATGTTTGTAGGTAAGGAGAAACTCGAATGATCCCATTGGAAGTTAGAATTCACATCATTCTGATCTCCTCTAGTCTTAGATTATGTTTAGGACTGTTATAGGCCATTTTGTCACATCTAGTCAATATACCTACAAACCAGATCAATCAACATTCATGAACATGTTGTCTTCATACCTTCACAAAGCCCTAAGCATGACCTTTCCAAAAAGCATGAGTTTCTAGGGATAATTGCTCAAAGTCAATTTTTTTAACCCCAACACACTTTTACCCTTTAGCCACCTGCGTTCAGCATTGGTTTCTCCCTTCTGCACCTGCGCTGAACAACACTTGTTTCTCCCTTCTACAAGTGCACTGATTCTAGAAATTCAAGAAAATTAAAAAGAATTCTGAAGCTTCCTCTTCTAGAAGCTTGCAAGGGTTGTTTTAACTATTTACCATGGATAAGAAGATTGAATCCTATTTGATCCTATCTTGGAGACTTCACCCCTTATCCCTTGAGCTCATCCTTCCATAATATGTGGATCTCAAGCCTATAATGGTAAATCCTAAACTACCACTCTTATCCTATAAATTTATTGCTATCCATAACATCAGGGTTGGTTTTTGGAGATTGATAGTACCCTTATGCTACTGCCTTAAACATAAAGTAGTCATCATCTTCATGCATTAGTCTTGGTATTGAGGTGTGCTTTGTGACAAGGACGGACAAGTCAACTTGGGGAGACATCTACAATATCAACTACTATTTATGGTTGTAAACTCTCTCCTATCTCTATTAATACAAAGAGTATCTTGTTTTCCTATGTTTGTTGTGTTTTGTTTGCACTCATATATTTCAATGCCTTACTAATTCATTGAATAGAGATGTAAGATTATGCTACTTGGTTGTTGTGGATCCTTTGCTTGTTTTAGTCATGTGTGCAAGTTCTAATTATAGCACTTGGAGCTACAATTGGAGCTCACAAACAAGGAGGAAAGGAAAGCTTGCTACAAATTCGAGGTAGGCCTCCTTCCCATTATCTAACTTCTATAAAGAAAACTATTTTCTTTTAATCTTATGTTTTTATAGAAAATTTCGCTAGGTCTAGGGAATTCACCTTTGTCCGCAATCATAAATTCTGCATAACAAATTTGCAACTCCACTGGGGATTAATTCTTCCCTGAATGGTTTCCTTGACCTTAGTAGCTTTTCAACTCTTAAATAAACCTTCATTTACTCACTCAGACATTGATTGACCTTAGGAAAACATATTTTTGAACTTGGTTGGGTTTCTTGTGTTGTGTTTGATTGAAACTTCCGCAGTACATATCTCTATTCTAAGACATAGCACCCTAATGCATCTGAGCCTTCTCTGTACCTGTGTTGCAACACACTTTCTCCTGTTTTGCACCTGTGTTGATCTAGTGTATATGTACTTCAAGACACCTTCTATTGTTCTGCACTTGCACTAATTTAGTGTATCTGTACTACAGTGCACATTATTCTCTTCTACACCTGCACTGCAGTGCACTTTCTCTTGTTCTACACTTGCATTGCAATGCAATGTCTCTGTTTATGCACCTACGCTGATCCAGTAGGATGAAAAAAATCTGAATTCCTTTCCTTGCTCTTTTATCTTCTTTAGTCCATAATGTTTTCTTAAGTTTTCCAAGCTTGTCAGTGTCTCTTAAAAGCCATCTTAATGTTTTCATTTGGTTTTATTTCCCTTTGGTAATAAATTATTTTGTTTTTTCTTTTTCTTATCAATTAGGCCATTTCTAATTGTTGAACTTGATTGTTGATTGAATTGAAGAAATTTATATCACAAACATATTCTATGTGATTTCTTTTATCAATAATCTTGCTACATCTTAATTTTCATTTCATTTGAAACATCAAAAGAAAAGAAAAGAAAAACAATTATTTGCATTGCATATAAGGCTTTGATTTTGATTGGAGTAGTGAAGTTGAGGAGATCAATTGTTGCATCACTTGTTTATTGCATTATTGATTGCTTTCTTCTTCCTGTACTTAGTTATGCCTTTCATCATTAAAATGAAAATGAAAAGAGTTCTTTTTTTCATATTAGTTGCATCATATGTGTGTTCGTGTCACATCGATATTTGAGCCTTGAAATAGAAACATAATTCAAAATAAACTCTAAAATTCACTCAATTAACCTAAGGATCATTTGAAACATTAATGCAAACATCTAGAGGTCTAGGCTAGAGATGTGTTTCGATGTCTTTAAATGTAGGAGTTTCCTTTCTTTGTCAGCATTACATTCTGGGGGTGATATCCCATTCCACGTACATAAATAGGATTGTTCTCCATGTACCTTTACATATCTTGGATGACGCTCCACACATGATAAGTATATATCTCCCTTTCTTCACTATCATAAAAACCAAGCTTTCTTTCATTAATGATTAATAATTCCATAATTAAAATAAATAATAAAGTGAACATCTTTGACAAATCTCATTAACATCTCACACATACAATGCCTTGGATGCCTAATCAAAATTATTGATAAGACAACAAAATTGTCTTAAAATTCAATACAAAATAAGTATATAAAAATTATTAATAATGTTGGGTATGTGTTATATTCTTTCTACGAATAGCTCTATACGTCGTTACATTGCACCAGGCACAACGGGTGGTTGCAGGGGGGGTGGTATCTCCCCCTGCATGAGGTTGAAGTCAGTGTCCTAGGAACTTTATTTATTTATTTATTTATGTGGACCCAAGGATGGTTTGCGAACCCACCCATGGTTTTGGGTATGATGGTTTTTCCCATGGTAGTTTGTAGATCCCGTCAAGGGAATTAAAACTATGTTCTAATCCATGGTTAAAGGGTTGGGGCCTATGAATGCTTCAACATGTATGATGATGATGATGGTGGTTAACGTCCACTGAGACCAAATTGGTCTATCGGACCTACAATTTTCTTAATTTTTACTTGTCTGGCTTCTCGTCTTTCTTGGCGAGATTGGTGTTGTAGCTTTTTTTCTTTTCTCTACTGTCTTACAACTTCCTTTGTCTTGCATCTCCTTCATCTCTTCTGGTTCTTGGGACATTGGTGTCTTAGCTTCGCGATCTATAGTCGGAGAAGTTGGTTTAGGAGATCTGCTTTGCTGTTAAATGAAGATTTATTTTCTGGGGTATTCAAATCCTCATAACTGTTGATTTGTTGGGGCGGGCTTTCTCCTTGCTTGCTTTGAGAGTTGTTTCCTTCTTCCTTGATTTCTTGTGACTCAGAGTTTTCTCTAGAATATTCTTCTTTGATGACAGTGTAGTGTTCTTTTTGTGCTCCTTCCCACCATGTAGATCTGTGGTGGTTTTTCCTAGCAAAATTTTTCTCAGAGGCTTTTGGGCAATTTTTGGCTAGATGCCCCGTCTCAAAGCACGATCGACATCTGAAGAGGACACTTTCATAATCAAGCTTCTGGTTCCACACATAGTCTTTACTTGTTAGGTTTATTTCAGCTGGGAATCCGGTGCTGAAATCCATTTCCACACAGATGTGTGCATAGGTGGTTCTGGCATATTCCTCTGTTTCTGGGCACCTGCAGTAAAATTTCCCAATTGTATATAATGTATTGTAACATTGATAGAAATATAATGAAAAATCAATCTGGTTTTCCCGGTTTTGGTTCCAAGAGAAAATCTTTGTGTATATTTTTCATGTTCTCGCCATTTTATGTTTTTTTTTTTTAAGAGTCCATTTGCAGGTAATTTATGCATAGTTTTAAAACCTACATATAACACAAAAACCTTGTCTTAAAATTTATTACAAAATAAGCATGTTTAGTCTTAATATATTGATTTTAAACTCCACTCATAAATCAAAATTAAGACAATGTTGTTAGCTTGTCTTCTAAATCACTATGTTGCATGTGATTTTCCTAGACAACTAGTGTCTCGTCCACTCAAGCGTAATTGGGCCTTCCAAAGAACCAACTGGGTGGGGGTGAATCACACCTCATAGAATTCAGTGAAGAATTGAAGGAGCTAGCTACAATGAGGCGCATTGGGAGCAACACCATATGGACCACAAAATCTAGCTAAAATATCGGTGCTTTCCTCACTAGTCATCTATAAAAAAGGTGCCCTAATTTTGGCGATTAAGTACCTTCATCCAAGAGTACGCAACGGTTAGGCCTAGACGGCGGGGTGCTTTTCCGAACCTTAGGGCAGGGTAGATCCTCGTCAACATACCACCTCAACTTTGACCTCATTGTTTTAATGCGCCCTTTGCGACCAGTTTCTCACTTGGATGATGAAGGAATTTTTACAACACCCTAATAGACAACTTGACATGTTTCAAATGAAATTATCATAGGGGATTATTTGGATATCTACCCCAATGGTCCTATTTTCCACTTAATTCTTTTATGTCCCCTTGTGGGGAATTCAATGTGTTAGATTTAGCAAAACTTATTTAGGTGAATTTCAAGGATTTTAATTTGATAAATTATTAAAATTTCAAATAATCATTACCACTTTTCACTAAAATGTGTAACCTATATTCATGGATTTATCCTAGCACATTTACAAAGTACTCATAGTAACACAATACCATATTTACAAAATACTCTTAAACTTAAAATGAATTAATATTGAAACATATAAATAATTTAATTCTCATAAAATTAAAATAAACTAATACATAAGCATGTAAACAATTATCATCTAGGAGAATTTCTCAAAAGTCATAGGTCACTTTGGTAATCTCATGATAATATTTTTCACTAATATTAAAGTTAATAGACAATTAACATTCATGTTGATGTTAACATTTCACCATATTGTTCCTAAATTTCATAATGATTTTTTCCCTAGAAATGGTTTACACTTATTTTCATAGATCAAAGCTAAATACAATGATGTATAACTATTCCAATGATGCTAGATTGACACAACATGATGCAAAAATGAATAAACTAGTACAAACACAATGTAAATGCGACATGAAAAAAGAACTAACTTGATGCAAATGTGATGAAAATCAATTAGATAAGTTATTCAACATTTCATGTGTTGTAAACACAATGCAATGGTGATGCAACTGTAATGAAAAATGTGACATTCAATCATGAGACGTGCTAGAAGAAAAACTTGGCCAAATGTTTGAAAGATGAAACAAAACCTAATAGGCAATGTGTATCTACAAACCAACAAATATAAAGCCTTGAATAAAGACCCTTAGAACAAAAGACATGAAATAAATATGCAAAATGTATAGAACTATAGAATACTAATCCTTTCGAAATAATAAACATGTTAATTATTGCAATTGTATTCCATATTAATATCTTTTGTTTAGTACTTTCTCTCTTTTTGATCATATGGTTTCCTATGTTCAAATTAAAAGAACTAAGTTATTTCATTCTCAATTTTATGTTATAAAATATTTTCTACGTTAAAAACTATTTCAATTTGAAAAATAGATTTAAGAATATAGATTTTGTTAGCAGTCCGATCGACCATTATAAATAAGGCAATCTGATCGACAATTACCTTGATAGTGAAGACTTTGGTCCCCAAAAATTCTAAATTCAAGTCTTCGTTGGTAAAAAAAAATATATATTATAGTAACCTACCAATATATATATGAATGATAACATTCCATTTATATAATTAAACCTTAATTCCTTTAGATTTTACATTATTTTAATATTATAAATATATATTATTTTATAATATATTATATATATATTTATGTATAATTTAATTTTAAAGATTTAAAATAATAAACTGATGTGGTTGCGGTGCAGATTAGAATAACAATCAGAATAAACAATTATATTATGGGCAATATTATTTATTACGTGGTAGTTGACTTATACATTCAGAATAATCAATTTGTATATTTTATATTCCACTTATTATTTATGAACATGGTGTAGTTATGTCCTTCCACTTATTTTTTTGATTATAATCTAGATCTAATTATTAGATGAAATTTTAAATCCAATTATTTTAAAATATTTGCAAGTGAATTAAATCTAATTTAAAAAATTACAAATTAATATTTTTAGTTAATTTTAAATTTTTACAATATAAACATTAATTTATTTTTTTTTTTGTTTAATAAATTTTTTTAGATAGTAAATCTAATTACTTGTAAAATTTGAAATTCAACTATATTAAAAAAGAATCAACTATATTAAAAAAGAATGGCAATACAAATTTTAAATCTATTTTTTTTGTTTGCTAAATTATGTATTTTTATTTTTTCAATTGAAAAATTGTGTCTGTCGACTGCTCACAGTGTATATAGTTTTGTTTGGGATTGGATCACAAGGTCCGTGGGACCAAATTTCCCCACCTAACTATTGAACTACATTCTTCGGACTAAATTATATGAGTCCTTATATGACTATACACTTAACTTTTGGTTTAAGAAATCCCTACCCACGAGCACATGACTAAATTTTTGCTCACGGAATTTTGAATAGGTAACCTTGCCTTAACAATACACCCTATCACCATTTATTCCACGCCCTAATAAACAATTTCAAATCTAATTTTAAAATTGAAATTTATAATTTTAATTTAATTTTAAAATTGAAAACTCAGTTATGATCGATATAATTTTCTCTTTATTATTTAACATAATTTTCACATAACTATATGAAAATGAAACAATATTTTTCCCTCGATATGAAGTAAGATGGATAGAGCATCTGTGCTTAAAAAGTCTGTCTGTTTTGGAAATAATATTTTGTATAAGTATAAATACCTGCAATGTTATTTGATATCATCCCTATATTGTTGTATTTTTTTTTTTTCACTGAAACGGGTATGGTTTATTAATTTGAAGAATAGATTGGACTTACGCCATGGCAGCCATCAATACATTACTTCTATTTCTGTTTATTGTATTGTTACTATATTCAGGATCCTCATGGATTACAGGGGTGAATAGATCTTTCACCATTTATGAGGAGTTGTCCTTTCCCAAGCGTGCAACCTTTGTTCGCCATTAGATCTGCTTCACTGTTCAGGCTTCTGAGAATATGGAGGAATTTGTAGGAATCGAAGTCCAGCAGGAGTCTCTTTAATCTGTTCAGAGATTTGTTGAGACTTGCATTGTTAAACAGTTTGCCCATGTTTAAATTCTTTATTAAGATCTCTGAGTCTCCAAAGGCTTGGAATTCTTTGTCACCTCTATCTTTGGCTATTTGACAAGCTTTAAGGAGACCTTGGATCTCTGTCTGATTGTTGGTTTTCTGCTTGATGCCCCAGCAAAATCTGTCCCTTCTTGTGCCATCCGAGGCGTAGATGACCCCTCCAGCTCCTGCTATCCCAAGGTTGCCTTTGGAGGCTCCGTTGAAGAAAATCGTGGTTATTTTTTGTTGTCGCCACCATTCTTGGAATTTGAATTCAGAGTCTCTTTTGCGCCATTCCGGATTCACTGAATGAGGGGCTGTTAACTGCTTCCGAGAGTGGGGGGAGGGGGCCCAGCCACCTCTCTTCTTCGGGGGGAAGCAAAGAGTCTTCTGGAAAATATTGTTGTTGGACTGCTTCAAGGAGAAGGGATTTGGCCTTTGCCACTACCAAGAAAGGAGTTTGCAGCTTATCATTGAATATCAGGTCATTCCGGGTCAACCAGATCTTCCAGCATACAAACTTGGGGATAGCATTCCAGACTTTTCTCCAAACAGACTTGCTGGGTATTTTGTTGGGGTTGCATTGATTCCATGAGTCAAATAGATCAACAACAAAGTTATGGGAGGGGACTGGGATTTGTTTCTCTTGTAGGGTGAGACCCCATACTTCTTTGGCAAACTTGCATTCCATAAAGAGGTGCCTCGCTGTTTCTGAGCTAGTTCTACACAGCTCGCATCTATGTGGCCCAGCTATGCTTTTTTTCATCAGATTGTCTCCAGTTAACAACTTGTTGTGGACCAGCGTCCAAAAGAAGAAGTTTACTTTGGGTAGAGCTAGCGGCTCCCAAACTTTCTTCCAAAATTTCGACAGTTTACTAATGTTCCTGTTTGGTTGAAGAGAATTATAAGCTGTAGCTGTTGTATAAGTTCCAGATCGCCCCCATCCCTAGCTATCCTTCATCGTTCTGTTCCCTGGGGCCGCTTCCTCTAACAGTTCTTCAAGGACACACTCCTGCTGGTTTAGCTGCTCTGGAACTCCAAAGAAGTCCCAACCTTGCCAATCATCATGGCAATCCCAGTTTGACAAATCATAAAGAGTATTTATCCCTGCGCGTTCAAGCCAGTTTTTTAGCTCTGCAATTTCATCTATTTCCGCGAGGGGCTCACGATTCATTATTCTTTCGTGCCACAAATTTATATGTTTGCCGCTCCCTGAGATCTTGTACGCCTTGCGTATGTAGAAATTTAGAGTTTTACTACATAATTTCCAGACCTAGGATCTGTTATTTGTTTGGGCTGTCTAAATACTTCTGAGCGGCACCTTTTGCGCGTATTTTGATTTCAGCATGTCATAGAGAGGGTGTTTGGGCTCTTTGAAAAGTTTCCATATAATTTTGCCTCCCAATGCCAGGTTGGTTAATGCTGGGTCACGAATTTGGAGACCTCCTTCAGAAATTGGGCGCTTGACCACGTCCCATTTCACTAAATGGAATTTGTTTTGATTTCCTTTCCCCCCTGCCAGAGGAAGTCTCGGAGAATTTTAGAGATTTGGTCTGTTACACTTTTTGGGGCGAGAAGGAAGGCTGCTTGGTAGATTGGGAGCGCTGATAAGACAGTCTTGATCAGGATGACTTTGCCTGCTTTTGTGAGCCAATATCATCCCCAAAGTATAATTTTTGTTTTGATTTTGTTGATGATTTCAGACCACACCGACCTCTTGTTGAAGCCATTTGTGATGGGGAGACCAAGGTATTTAATCTTTTCCCATTGAGCATATCCTTTAAAGCCAAGCAGATTGGAGATGCTTGTGAGCTCTTGTTGCCCAACGTTCCAGCCATAAACTTCACTTTTTTTTTCATTAATAGAGGCTCCCAAGACCCTGCGATAGCAATTGAGAACATAGTCAAAGGCTTTGGCTATTCTGATAGAGGCACCTCCCAGGAGGAGAGAGTCATCTGCAAAGAGAGCGTGGTTCTGAGCTGGAGAAGAAGGGGAGGGTTTGAGGCCAGGGAGGGAGCCTGAGACTTTTTCAGCTGACAACTTTCTACCGAGGGAGTCCGCCATCAGGATGTATAGGAAGGGAGAGAGCGGGCATCCTTGCCTGAGACTTCTCTGAGCTTGGAAAAAAGAGGTAGTTTGACCGTTAACAAGAGGGGAAATCAAGGGGTTGTGAGTGTAGGCAGTGATAAGATTGACAAAATGGGGGGAGAAGCCATAGGAGAGGAGGACTTTGTAAAGGAAGGAGCGGTTGACTCGGTCAAGGCATTGGCCATATCAAGTTTTATCAGCATACCTTTTTCTTTACGCTGATTGCTTGAGTGGATTATCTCCTGCACATGGATGACATTATCCAAGATGTGCCTGCCTTCAACGAAGCCACCTTGATTGCTGGAGATCAGCTTGTTGAGCAGTGGATTGATCCTGTTGGCTAGAAGCTTTGCCAGAATTTTATATGAGGTGTTATAGAGCGATATTGGCCTGAATCTGGCGAATGTTTCTGGATTGGTTTCTTTTGGGATGAGGGCGAGATAGGTGGAATTGGTTCCTCCCCCTACCTTGGCTTTTCCCATGAATCCTTTTATCATCTTTAAGAGATCAGTTTTGATAATGTCCCAACAGGTCTTATAAAAGTGTATGGTGAATCCGTTAGGCCCAGGGGCCTTGTCCGGATCCATAGACCAAATGAATTTTCCGACTTCTTCTTCAGTGATGGGGTTGATGAGAACGGAATTGTCTTCAGGGCTGACCAGAAGAGGGATGTTGGAGAGGAAGTCAGCAGTTTCCTCCTCATTGACATGGTTACCTCCAGTGCAGAGCTGTTTGAAATGTCTTTTGGCTGCATCTTTTATCTGGCTGAACCCTTTGCAGATCTGCCCCTCTGTGGTTGTTATTTCAGAAATATGGTTTCTGGAGAGTCTTGCTCGATATTGGCGATGGAAGAAGGTGGTGTTCTGATCGCCAACCTTCAGCCACAGACTTCGAGATTTGATTCACCAGTACTCTTCCTCCATCCAGAAAGATCGATATGTTGAGCATTGAGTTTTAACTTCTTTGTCAAGGAACATTGGGGTAATATCTCTTCTTTCCATTTCTACTTGCAGAGCCTCTAGGGACTGAACATTTTCTTTTCTTTGGCTGGTTGTATTTGGGGCAGATTTCTTTATCCAATCCTTCAGGGCTTGCTTTGTGGCTTTAATCTTTTGTTCCCACACGTAACTGGAGGACCCAGTGACTGGTTTTGCCCATGCGGTTTTCACTGTATCTATGAAGCCTTCCCTTTCTATCCAAAGAGGGCTGAATCGAAAGGGGATTGGGCCAAGGTCTTCTTCATCTTCCAGAATGAGCTGGACTGGCTTATGATCTGAGGTCAATTTGGGCAGGATTTTGGTGATGATTATCTTCTTGTTCATCATCAGTGTACCTTGGGCTAAAAATTGGTCCAGTCGAGCAGAGATATGGTCCTCACCAACTCAGTTGTTGGACCATGTGTAGAACCCTTTGACCGGAGTGAAATCGAGAAGATCCCACTACTGGATGAGGTCTTCCACCATGGGGAGCATGGGGTCTTTGTTGTTAGTTCCTCCCCTTTTTTCTTTAGCTTTTAAGACTATATTTAGATCCCCGGCAAGAATGATATTACTAGGGGAGTGCTGCTCAAGAAATTCAGTGAGGGAATTCCAAGAGTACCTCTTTTCAGAATACAAGACAGGTACATAAAGATTGAAAAGGGAGATGATTAGCTTACTTGTACAATGCATTAGTTCCGTGTAGATCCAGTGCTGCGTCTCATGATATTCATTCAACTGGAAGAGATCTTCTGTCCAAAGAGTTGCTAGCCCTCTGGATGAGCCTCTTGCGCTAATTTCTCTTCTTGTGATTTTCTTCCATTTCTTCTTGATGATGTCTAGCAGGGCTTTCCCCTCTATCTTAGTCTCTTGGAGCATTAGAATGTCTGTGGGTTCTATTTTGAGGAGATCCTTGACCACTTCTGCTTTCGAGGGGTTTCCCAGACCTCTACAGTTCCAAGAGACGAGGCACATTATTTGCTAGGGGTGGGATGGGAGCCTCCCTTAGGGGGCCAGTTCCTGGAATTTCTCCTGATAGACATCTCTATTGTAGGTTGGCTCCCTTGAGTTTTGAGCCTTTCTGCCTCCTCTTCCCTTGCTTCTCTGCGAGATTTCCTTCCAACTTTTCTTGTAGGTTGCTCGAAGGTTTCCTCCTCCGAGGAGTCAGAGCTTTCAGCTAGTTTTTTCCTTGCTACTTCTACATATGAGGGGTTGGAGGGGCTTCCTCGGGAGGCTTCTAGATGAGCCATTTCTTCATCTTCTATGTTGGTGATAGGAGGATCGATCTGATCCAAATTTTCTGAGGCTAATGTGGCTGACTTGCTCTGGCTGTTTTCTTTACCATTTGAGATCTTTTCTTGGGTGGGGTTGGAGCTGCTTGGAGTCTCTTTCGGAGTGCCTTTCCTGTTGCCTTTCTTCTGGTTGGTTGTTTTTTGTACTTGGGTCCATTGCTCGCCATTCTGTTTGTCTGGCTATTCTTCCGCCTTTTTCTTGCAATGTTTGGCAAAGTTCCCGTAGCCATGACAATGTCTGCATTTAAATGGCAGTTGTTCATAGTCCAACTCTTGGACATGCGTCCATCTTGCGACTATGAGTTTTATGGCTTCCGACAAACCCTCCTCTAGGTCGACTTCGACACAGAGGCGTGCACATGAATATTGATCTTTTCTTACCCATGATCTATGTATTTTCCTAAGCCATTACCGATGATCTAGAGAGACTTCTGATTCCAGTAGTGTAGGGGGAGTGGGGGAGACGCACCCACACCAGTACGATAGATGGGACATCCTGTGTTGGGTTGAAATTTGTCGACCATTTGTTAAGGTATAGACCTTGGGGGCCCATAAAATAAGGTCCGTTTCTGAAAATTAAGTTTCTGTCCTCTGCACTTTCAAATAGAAGATGAAAAAGCCTTTGCCTATGAAGTAGCTTTTTATTCCTTCTTTGTTTAACGACTTCCAATTCCTTTGTGTCCAGTCCTCTATCGACTTGGACGAAGGCCAGAGGCCCGTGAACTGGCCTATGAGGCCTCTCTCAACGAGATTCAGAGCTGCTTTACAGGTTTCTTCTTCAGGAAGGGCTACCGTGGGGATGGATTCCATCTTCTTGACGAACTTCTGTTAATTGACTAAGGGTGGGCGCTTGCAGCTCGAGGTGATCATTGCTTTGAAAGTGGTCACCTCAGGGGGAGGGGGCGGCATGGCTACGCGAAGCTGATCTAGTGAAGCGAGCGCACAACAAGGAGCAACTTCGTGCAGCGAGAGAAGGCTGTCACGAGGGATGGCAGCCCAGGTCAAATGGAACGGGATCGGGCGAGCCCAACAGCAGGGGGCTATTAGGCGGGGAGGCCATAGGAGGTAGCACAGGAGGGGAGGGCGGCCCGGCTAGGTCGAGCCAGAGCTGCTGCGCCATTCCAACCAAATTATTGTTGTATTTTTTTTAAGCATTGCAATTGAGGTGGATTTTTTTTTAAATGATGGTGATTGATTAATTTAGAGACATGAAGACCTTGAATTGGTGTTAAATAAAATAACTATACAAAATTATATAGGCGGAAAATAGTGCGAAATTTTACTTTCCAAAAATAGTAACCCTTACTATATTACAGGATAACTCTGGATATGAAATTCCCTTTGGCTTATGTGGGAAGGCTAAGTTATTGTTTGAAATAATTATGTTTATTCTTGGTTTCCATATAGCTTGTGAAAATTTCAAATGCTTTCACAACTGGAATGTTTTCAAAGTTACTTTTATTTTGTTTCCAATGTAGAAATGTTTTTTTGATCATTAAGCTACTTAAGAGTTAAAAAATAATAATAACACTTGGATTTAAAAGTAAAACTTAATATACAAATTTAACATACAAATTATTGTATGGAAACATTTCTTTTGCTAATTTATAATGTTTTACAGGTGTGTTTTATAGTTACAAGACTATTATGCTTATTTAAACAAATCCGATTATGTCTTTTACTTGCAATGGAAGTGTCAAGCTGGAGTAGAACAAGTTTTGAGCATGTGGTGGAGCAGGGTGAGTTTTGGGCATTAGAGCAGAGTGAGTTCACTGGACCAAAGTGAGTTTTGGTCACTGTAACATGTTGGAGTAGAGCATGGCTTGGGATGAATTTAAGTGAATGGCTCATTCATGGTATTGATTTAGGTAACCATTCATTCATGGTAGGTGGGGAATGAATGACGTGATGGGTTCTGAAATTCCATGTAAATCTTTTGGTAGCGATTCATAAGGCTTTTTTTATAAATTTGATATGATTGAATATGATGGATAGCTAAGTCAAAGGGTATTCTAAAATTTTAGGTAAATCTTTTGGTAGTGATTCATAAGGTTTTGTTATAAATTTGATATGATTGAATATAATGGATCGTCAACTCAAAGGGTAATATATTTAAGTGTAAGTAGAAAACAATAATGGCAGGCTAGAAGTTTCTAACTCTTACACCATCGCACATGTCTTGTCCATTCATTATTCATTATTCATAATTTCATATCCTTGGCCTTATTCATAATTTGATATCCCTGGCCTTACCTTTGTTGGCACTTCTAACTTAAGATAGGTACCATAGATTTTAACGTGGAAAATTTTTGGCTAGTTGTCAAATACATTCTACAATAAAA
Organism: Pinus taeda; assembly: GCA_000404065.3. Taxonomy (NCBI): domain Eukaryota; kingdom Viridiplantae; phylum Streptophyta; class Pinopsida; order Pinales; family Pinaceae; genus Pinus; species Pinus taeda. Next base: position 119,154 of record APFE030236142.1, read on the forward strand.
AGTATGTCCTATAAGACATCAAATTCTAGGGCTAATTGGGACTTGTTTTTTGTTTTTGGTTGTTGTTCAATAAAAACTTGACAATGTAATTATGATTCTCAAACATTCGTTTAGAATATTCCTGTGACGTTTCAATGTTCTCTTTATCTCACCTTTTGCTATTTTCATTCTTATTTCATTTTCTTTTTATTTTAATGCTTTTCTTAATGACTAGTTGGATTTTTCTATAATTTTGTGTTATTTTCACCCTATAATACATTTTTAAACATAAATTGTTCGTAGTATAGAAACAACTTTGAATATATGCACAAGTTTCATATACATATATTTGGAAATAATAAAGTATAGGAAAAGTGTAGTAGCAAACTAATATTTTCAAATGATAATTTCACACAAATTTCTTTAGAATTGATAAAAGTACTTCCGAGTTGAAGATGTCTTGGAGTTGAGAGTAATTGACAATGAAAAAATATAAGTATTTCATTAATAACTTTTTCTGTTTGTAGGAAAATCAAGACGCTAAACGAGTACTCTCAACACAATACAAATTAGATGTTCTTTGCTTCATAAAATGTTTATACAAAGTAAAAACACAAAGGCTCAAAAATTTTTCCATGGAGGCTAGCATTATGATTAATCATCCAAGAAGAATAATGAAGTCTAATGAAGTATGTACAATTTGTATAAGTAATAAAATGTAGCAATAATAATTTTTCGTATAACTACTTGAATGATATTGCGATAAAACAATAATCCAACCATGGAATACTGAACTCAAATAATTTGAAATAAAACAAGCTAAAGCGATCCAACAATGATATTGAAAACAACCTATTGCAAATTTTTTATAAGGGAGCCTTAACTTTTAAAGAAAATTAAGGGGAGGTGTTGAGGCCTCAACATGTCATTGCTTTAATGCTCTCTGTAGTTGGCCACCACTAGCCAAGCCATGATACCAAGAAGGGAAATTGTCAACACTTAGAAATTTGGAATGGGTGAAGACAACTCATAAACACAAACATAAAAACACCACAGAACTTAGAAATATGGGATGGGTGAATGCAATTATTGTTCACAAACATTAAAACATTAGATAACTCCTATGCCTATTGAGTCTAGGGTTTCCACAATTCTTAGTTGCCTCTTAGATGACTAACATAGCAATATGGAAACACCTTTGCTACTCTATAGTCCCTCAATGATTTCCTTTCCCAATGCTTATCGTGTTTTCCCAATAAGCATAAAGTTGCAACCTCCACTCCTCAACTAAGTTCCAGGGCTCCCTCACAAGTCTCTAGCAAGTAAAATTCATTTTTAGAGAATCGAAAAACACTAATCTTGTTTTAATCCATGATTGGAACTTATTTGGGTGTATTTGGTACCAAAGACTTTATATAAACACTAGGAACACTCAAATAAACTTGTAGAAATTCTAACTGCAGATCACCTGATAATGCAATATACTAAAGCAAAATACTTGATCTACTTCTACAAGCAAACTTGCGGAAGCTTAATTGATTTTGACCAAGATCAAATAGAACACATATAACAAAGAATAAGAAATCAATCACACATGAACAAAAAAGAATACTATGGGGAAATCCTCAGCTAAAAACACCGCTATCTGTATTATCATACAAGTGGAAATATCTCAGGATTACACAAAGCTTTAGTTCACAAGCTATCTAGCTCTCAGTACAATCCCTTACTTCTGCTCATAGGAAAAATAGGCAACACATATGCCTTCCTTTAGTCCTCCAAGCCTCCTATTTCCTTGTGCAGTTTCTCCTGGGTCCTCTGGCTGCCACCTGTGTGAATTCTCCTCTCACACACAACACTATCCTTTGACTAAACTGCGTAATCCTCAAGGAATGAATTCCTTCTGCATGCAAGAGATATCCTCATGAGAATATTCCTCCAACTGATAGTACACTGTCCCTTCCCCTGATCTCAACTGGGTCTTTGATTGAACTGACATGCATGAGTTATTTATGAGAGAATTTTCAGTTATTTGAAGTACACTAGTTGCATGCATGCATGCATGCATTAACTAACTGAACTCACAATCAGTTCCACAAACTGTTGGAACTAATCTAACTGGACTTAAATCAGTTAATTGAGCTAACTAATTATGAATCAAAGTACAACTCATCCTGATTTCCTTAATTAAGGGATAACTTCCTCAATTAAAGGGATAACTTCCTCAATTAAAGGGATAACTATTGCATGTCTTCACATAGGCTCCATGTTTGATTTTCTCCAACTAATTAACTCAATATCAATTAATTAATTATTTTTCAAACAACTGCTAAGATCAAATTCGAATTTTAATTCTCAATTTTAGTTCAGGGACTCACTAAAAGTGGAACGTATCCCGAAATTCTATTTATAGCAATGCTATTTTAGCATTTCTTGTTGCTATTTTCAACACTGCCTCTCAACAAGAAAGGGATTATCTGTCACCCCGATCCTGTCTCTGTGGAACTCGAATTTTCATTTTGAAAATGCTTTAGTCAAAATATCTGCATCCTGCTCCTCAATCGAAACATACTGCAACAACATGATCCTCTTCACTACAAAGTCTTGAAGATGATGATATCGTATATTGATGTGTTTGGACCTATCATGAAATACTGGATTCTCAGAGAGTTTGATACAACTCTGATTATCACAATAGATCACAGTTGGATCCATCCTCTGATCAAACAATCCAACTAGAATTTTCTACATCCAAATGGCCTTACATGCTGCCTAACTGGTAGCCATGTATTCAGCCTCTGCTGAGCTAAGTGCAAATGACCTCTGTTTCCTGCTGTACCAAGAAACTGCAGCTGAACCAAGGTTGAAAATTCCTCTTGAAGTTCTCTTCCGATCTGATGGACTCCCTACCCAATCTGCATCTGTGAAGCCCTGAAGCTTCACTCCCTCTGTCTGTCTGTACCATAATCCATATTGAGATGTGCCTCTGAGGTATCTCAGCCCATGCTTCGCTGCCTTCCAAAACAGATTGGTAGGCTGAACCATAGCTTGACTCAGCTAGTTCACCGCAAAGCACAAATATGGTCGTGTGTTCACTAAATACATCAATGAGCCCACAAGATGCCAATACACAGTAGCAGCTACTACCTCACCTGAAGTAGCATCTTCCTTCCTCTAGTTACCTGCTAGAGGAGTCTGCATGGGCTTGCACTTCTCCGTGTGGAATCTCCTGTGTATCTCATTAGCATACTTGCCTTGAGACACAAACACTTCCCCATCCTTCTGCCACACTTCCATGCCTAGAAAGTAGTGCATGATACCCATGTCTTTCATCTCAAACTCTCTTGCAAGGTCCTCCTTGCAAGACTTGATCAACTGATCATCACCTATCAATATCAAATCATTAACATAAAGAACAGTGATCAATGGCTTACCTTCTACCATGATGTGGTATAGGTTTGCATCCGCTTCACTCTTTATGAAGCCCAACCCGGTGAAATAACTGTCGATCCTGGTGTACCATGAAAGAGGTGCTTGCTTCAGCCCGTACAAATCTCTCTTGAGTCAGTAGACATGTGACTCACGATCAAAGGTCTCAAATCCTTCCGGCTACTCTATGCACATCTCTTCATCAATCTTGCCATTGAGGAATGCAGTCTTCACATCCATCTGATGGATCTTCCAACCCATCTGTGCTGATAGTGCCAATGTTAGGCCCCTATACTACTAGTGTAATCCCTTATTGTTATTAGTACAACCCCCTTATTATATGGTTGTACCCATGTAGTCCCAATATTTTTATTATTGTGTCCCATAGAAGCCCACTATTGTTATTATTGTGCCCTTACATTATTATTGTTATGTCAGCTTTGATTATATTATGACTCCTTAGACTCCTATATATAGAAAGGAGGTATTGTCATTTGTATCATAAAAGAATCATTCATTTGTGTAATGTAAAGGAGGTTTCCCCCTCGAAGAGGCTGAATTCTAAGGCATTGATCTATCTTTTCTATCTTTTTGTGAGCCGGTTTCACAACATTTGGTATTAGAGCTTTGGATTCTAGGGTTTCACTGCTCCAAATAGGTCATATTGGCATTTTCGCTATAACTTTTTTTCTGCGATGTTTTAGAAGAGAAAAAAAAACCCATTTGAGACGAAATCGC